>JAUZNK010017960.1:0-20274 GCA_035046665.1 Euphysa ruthae
TTTATAACTCATGACATGCGTTTTATCTCTTTAATAATTATAAATGCCTGAGTTGACAAACAAAAATATTTTTAAAACACCTATATATCATAATCATTTTCAAATTATCGAAACAAAGTTATAAAATAACAAAACGTTATCTAAGTTTTTGCGAAAAACAATTGTAAAATTTTTGAAATTACTTATAACTTCGAAAAACATGAAACAAGAAAGTTTGTTTTGCTGGAAAAGAAATTATAGAGAATAAGCAAGAATATTTCTGCACGTTGGCTGAGAAATAGAAAGCAAAAGTTTTTCTAACCAATAGTGTACAAGAGAATATAACAATTCCTGGAAACAGCATACGGACTGACAAGACGTGATCATGTCCAGCAATTCTTCAAGCTCCAAATTCTAGAGGAATGAATAATACTATAAATTTAAAGCTCAAACTAGGAATGGATAATAAAATAATAGTACGTCAGTTTAGCATTTATGTTATTTGTTTTAGGTTTTCTCTTTACGAAAATTTTTATGATTTAATTTTTCTTTTTAGATACCCTCCCTGTTGCATAAAATAGTATTTTTCACTTTTCAGTATACTTCACACTTTTATGTTGAAAATAAGAGAACAAAAGGTAAAAAATATCCTTTACGCCAGAAACTGGTATTAAGTATTTTCTGTGGATTGAACTTAAATTTTGGTAATTTTATCAAACTCAGAAAACTTTCACTCTCACCTAGTTTCTGATTAATCAGTTTCTGATTAATCAGTTTCTGATTAAATCGATTTAACACCTTTAAGAGATTTTTGATTTGAGTAGAGAGTATTTTAAGTGCTGTAGAGAGGCTATTTAAGGTTTTGTCTTAATAGCTTGTGTGTCTCAAAAGTTAATGTATGTTACAAATTATTTCTGATTCAATACATTATTAAATAGTCTCTGTAATGCGAAAATGGTAACAAATTGACTTCATACCTGGGTCAAAAAAAGCAGGAATTTTTGATTTTTAACATATTTAATGATAAATCAGTAAAAAGAAAATTCCAAATAGGTTAAGCAGGAAAAAGTTAAACTTGTGAGCATTTACACAGCCCCTTTGGACTAAACAAGTGTTTAGGCCTTTTAGCAAATTTTATATATTTTGATTTTTCGTTATGTTTAGTACAGCAATCAAGCAAGAATTTTTAACTTGATGTTGAAATTCTGCATAGTTTTTGATAATGTTAACATAGCATTTTGGATTTTTTTAATGCTCCATACTTACTTGCTTGAGTTACGAAATTGTTTATGTGTTTTTGAAATGTTTCAAAAACTGGATATCAGAACTTCTTTAATATTTTTAAGAAGTCAAGATATCTTAGTTAGTACCAATTTATTTAAGACTAAAAATTACTCAAGTTTCACAATTTTTTAACTCTGGTTGAGTTTATGCATTTTTATATCAAATTTTCAATAATTTTTTAACTGAACTTTTTCATTCATTTTTGATTTTTTCATCTGATGTTATCTTTCATTTGTTTGGATTCAGTTTAAATAGTTTAAACGAGTAGAATCTATATTTATACTACTACATTAGCTAAGTGGCTTTGAAAATATTGATCCATAAAAATAACCACCATAGCTCTCACAGATAATAGATGAATGAAAGCATTTTAGATAATTTTTATATTGTAGTATAAATAATTCTGAACTACTCACTATCTTTGTCAGGAATGGCAAAGAGTGCTCCGCTACGCCAGATCAACACAGAAAGGTTAAGAATTACATAATTTATTTGCTTATTCATTAGTACAGTTTTGAGTATGGTACTCCAAAAAAATATTAACCTTTTGTATATAAGTAGATAGGTTCAAAGTTCAAGTTCTAAAACCAGATACAAGCCAATGGCTTTATTTCCAGCTAGGTCGTGCATTATAATCACCTCCAATCAAGCACTAATTCTATATAAATTGCTGATTAGGCAGTTTTATAAGTGATGTGATTGATCCTACAAAAAGATAACCAGCATGGAAATAAAGCATGGAAATAAGCAGAGATAAAGAGCTATGAATTAAACTATTTAGGCAAACAGGGCAGTGTTATTATCTTTGAGGTTACTAAACTCGCATACCCTTAAATATGATATACGATATCATTATGTAAATAACCTTAAATAAAATAATTATCTTGTACAGTCAGAATAAATTTATTTATTAATCTAAATTTGTGAGTGGCATAATTTGCCACTTAAGCTCAATATTTTATTCTAAATAATTCAGTCGAACGATCCAAGGTAAAATAAGGTAAAAAAAATTAATTTTTGAAAGGCATTTGAGTTGTATTGCTAATAAAATTGTGTTCATAAGATTAGCAAATCATCTTTCTGTTTCAGGATTCATTCAATACTTTGTATTGCTGGCGATGGTTGGTTCGCTTACTGTCGATGTAACAATAAAAGTGAATGGATGTAAATCTGTGGTTAAGGGTATTGGAAAAATGAATAAAAATTTTGAAAGGAAGCGGAAACAGCTGGATGCTTTAGGAAAAGCAATTAACCCTATCCATGCTAGAGGTATTTTCATTTTTTAATACAAAAGAAATTTGAATTTTTACTTGTCATTACCAAAGAAAAAATAAAATTTCACATTAACCTCAACATTATAAATAAATTTTATAAAAGTGACTTTTGTATTAAGTACTGAATCAGAAAATGTTTGATTAGCTGTTGATAGCTTTTTTACAGCGGGAAATTTTCTATTGTCAAATTTTTCTCCTTGAATTCTGTACGATAATAAAGCATTACATTTCTAAAAAAAGCTATTTTATTACTTCAAAATACTATTTTTTATATATTATCTCATGTGTTTAAAAATATAGAATTTCTTAAAACCATGTCTCCCCAAAGTCTAGGCTTACATGTTTTTAAGATTTTTTTTTTTTGTTTTTTAAATCTAAAAACCTTCCTTGAAAATAACATTATTTTTTTTTTAAATCTTACCAAAAACCCAAAAATTTTGATGAGGCGGACCAGAATTTACAACAACGAGCTTTTTTGAAGGGTTCATTACGTTTTTGTTGATTTAGCCTCAACTTTTAGGGAGTGTTATATTTCAGAATAGCTGCATCCTAATTTTAATGTTGTGCCATTTATTTCCAACGCATATCAATAGCAATATACCAACTAAACTCGGAAACTCCATCTTGGATGGTTTGTATGAAACAACAGCCAGACATTTTATATTGCATGATAATGGCCACTTTTTGGTACAAATCGATATTCTATATTCATATTTTGATCTTGGCGGTTAGTACCTAACATTGAAGCACTATATTTTTGAACATAATAGGGCATTTTTTACCAAAACCTCTTTCTTTTCGTTTCGATCCCGTCTTTTAACCTTTTGAATTGGAACTCAGACCCAAAACAATTTGATGCCATAATGATAGCTCCATTATCATTTTAGGCTACAAAATATTCTATTTACTGTGATTGGACGTTTGTATTTGATGTGTTCAAAATAACATCTAGTCTTCTTTTATTCCTTGCTTGAAGTGGGAGCTGCTTTTAAACGATCTGCTCTCAAAGTTCCTATAATAGGGATGCTTCTGATAGAATTGATCAAACAATGGTGCTAAGTCTGCTATCAATATTGCTGTAGTTTCCTTTTCGAGCTTCTTGTATTTTTCAAAATTAACTGTTTTTTTAGATAAGTCTCTACATTTGCTTCTTGTGCGTTCTTGAACACCTTGTTTTCCTGACTTTACTTTACGTTCTTTGTCTTTATCTTTTTTGTGGAAGGCTCATCTTCCTAAAGTATGACCAAAGAGCTCATTAAAAAGACATGTTCAGAAACAAAATAAAATTCAGTAAAGTCTTCGTCAGCACTGTCTTCTTCAGAGAAAACTGTAGAAAGGTTATAGCTTAGAATTAAACTTCAGAAATTTAAAGTAGGACGACGCTCACATTATAAAGATCAGTGATTTAAAGAAAATATTTTGAGGTGTAGTTTCCAAACACTTTTTCAAATTTGCGTAATAAAAAAAGAAATTTGTGCTTATGTGATTATTTAACTAATGAAGAGTGCGATGCACTTTTGTATCTTTCGTATGGTTTTTACATATTTAAGGTGGATATTTCATGGCTAAAAACCTCTTTTTACCAAATTTATGAAATATTAAAAAATATTTATTTCTGAAAATGAAATATTTTTTAAAGATTTTATGGGCAAATTTTTAAATTTTAAAAATAATTTTTTAGTTAATTAGCCCATAATCAAACTTGGCGATGTTTTCTGCAACTCAAAATGATATTTTCTGCAACTTTCTCAATTTTTACTTAATTCTTCAGGCCGATAAAAATAAATTAGTGTATCATAGCAATGCATTATGGAAATATGCCATGGAATTACTATGCCGATTAGATACTTATGCCTGTTTTTTTAGTAAAAGCACTAATGTACCTGGTAAATGAAATGAGTGGCGCAACTGGTGATGTCTTTAATCAGCTAAAAGTTCTCGAAAGTGTGCAAACAAAGTTCCTGGTCACACTTGATCCTAATCTTCTGAAAAATTTAAATGAAACAACAAAAAATTTGACTGTAAGTAAAAATAAAATTGAATTTCTTGTTTAACAAATTTATTGTGTAATCAAATTTGTGATTGGCAAAAAACTTATTTCAATCAAAATTTTAAATGAAGCTGCTATAAAATTAACGGAATCTTATTATTTATTTTTCGGAAATAATCCAGATTAATCCCGACAGTAAACATCAGTTTTATTTGTTATTTGTACGAAGGGTTGATGTTCTTCCATAGCTGCTTCCATGCTAAAATTGCCACAATAATGGCAAAGAACAAAATTATATGGCAAATATTCCACCTATTGGCATTGATATCAATTTTAAATTATGTACATTTTGCTCAGGTTTAGATCTTGAAGTATCTGTATAAGTGTAATAAATGAATATAAGCTAATGACATTCTAGGAGAACATACTTTGCTCTATTGTTCGATATTATCTCTGACCTCAATGTGAAAGAGATTGAAGTTGATTTTCATTAAGTCACCTTAGAATTAAAAAGCTAGTCTTCACGACTGAAAAAAAGAACAATTATTTGATGACTTGAGAAAAAAATAGTTGTGACCAATTATAGCTACTAGCTTTATGAGATCATATGTAATGCTGTAGCTAAATAAATATCTAGGAAGTATAGAAATCTGATTATGATAATTCTCTTATTTAATGCTAAATTCAATCAAGCTTTATGGTGCTTTCAGTTTTTTTTTACATGAATAAATTTTTAAAGACAAACATTTCAAGATGTAAAATTGTTGAAGGATTTGTTGTGAAAAGAATAGTTCATTATTGCTAATGAAAAAGTGATAATTGATGCGTTAAAACGTTATAAAGATTAAATTAAATTAATGTGGTTATAGAAAGAGGTGAAAGAAGCTGATAAGAAAATTGAAGACTTTGATTCGATCAATATAAAATATGATGGAGTTTTTTCTACTGTATGGAAGTCAATTTGGAGAGTTCATGGGTTTTTGGTACGTCCAGTTTGGATGCTGATGAAGAAAACCTATAAAATCACACAAAAAAGAGCGGTAATTCTTAATTTCATTAGGTATTTTATACAATCTAATTTCAGGTTGATCATTATCAATTTATTGAATTTTCTGACATACTTATTCAAATTGGAGTTATAGCCTTTATGTTCTGTATGTACGCTCTGTAAGTTTTGTAGTTTTGAAGGATATTTAATGTAATAGCAATGAAAAACTGTTGGTTTTAAATTAGAAGTGACAAAAATACTTGTTTTATATCAAATTTATTGTAAAGCAAGAGGTCTGATCATATTTGTTTAAAGAAGTTATTAGAAGGTGCATTGTCACTAAGTTCTCGATCTAAATGATTTCACAATAATTTTGTGACTGGAAAAATATATTTTGTTTTTTTCTCCATATTTTTCATTAGTTAATCTTATTTGCTGCATTAGTAAAGTTAACTTGTTTTTTTGTATGCAAATTTTTACCTTGAGACAAAACTTGTAAAACATCAGTTAACTTAGAAGAACGGTTTATATCCTGTCATATTGATAAATAACATTATATATTTATATAATTATATAATAATAGTTATATAATAATAAATTATATATTCAGTTATCGGACCCTTATTTTCATAAATTCACCTATTCCCTAACAAATTATCATTTACGTTTTCTGAAATTTTGATTTAAAATGATTTGATATTTTTTAAAATATTTTGATGTTAGACCAATACATGGTTTTCCTAAGCCTGAAAATGACACATTTAAAATTTTTTCATAATCAGCTAATTTAATTTCAAATTATAGGTTTATATTGATTCGTAAATAATTCTATGGTTCCTGGTTGACCTATTTATAGCTTGCGTGTTTTAAGACTTTCTCTAAGTTGTTCTCAAAATCTCGATTTTTTGACTTGTGATGAAACCGACAGTGCTATGAATTCAACCATGTTGGTCCTTCTTTTCATTTATCCATCTGTTAATCATTTTCCTAAAAAAATATCCAATATATTTTTTTCCTGAAGTTTTGTGATGTTTTATCATAAAGTAAAGTGAGTGACATATTTTTTCAAAAAAAAAAGGATTAAATTGTGATGGCTGTAAAAAGCAGATTATAACTCGATACTTCAAGTTGTGATAAAGGCGTGAAACTTGTTCAGAATGTTCTTTATGACATTCCAATTGGAAAAATTGAGGGAGATACTGCTGAAACTCACTTGGATGCTAATATCAGCACTTTTTTGGACAAAATTTATTTTCACTAAATCTAGACATACACTATACGATTAGAACGGTAATTGTATACTGATTAACCTTTAAGACCATGTACTGAATGAAAATGTGTTGTTTTCCTTATTTTTACCTTTAAAAGGCGGTAGGTTTTTTATACAAATTCACTTATTTAGTAATAATCCTGATAAAGTCATTCATTGAGTATAACTTTGGGCATAAAAAGCAAAAATAGTTTTTATAAGAAGATTTAGCAACTTTTTATTAACAAGATATGGTTATAAAGTGTTTAATTCTTATGATATTTATGTTGAAGATTTTTGTTTTTCAAATTGTTTAATTGGGTAATAACTATTAACGGTTTCATTGTTTGCTTATTATGAAATATTATAACTAACTAACAAAACGTTAATCAGTTAATCAGTCAAGAATTAAAAGGGGATTTACCAACCAAGTGGAAAATTTTCTTTATTTGTCGAAAGAATGGAAAAGATAATTTACAAGACCCATTGTATGAGCGAGGTAAATTAAAGTTAACCGTTTTTTAAACATTATTGGCTCTCTCCTTCAAAGAATCATCCATGTAATAATGCCTCTTTGACTTCTTTTCCACCACTATTAGAGAATAATAAATTGGGAATCTGCCAAGGAAAGTTCCAAAAACAAAACAAAAAAATTTTTTTAGTAAAATAGATATTTCTAATTGCTCAACTTTATTCAAATACTCAGCTTGTAAAATGTTGAACAAAAAAATATTGAATAAAATAAAAGGTATGAATGATACTATACCAAACCTGCCAAAACAGTTAAAGCTCCTGTAAGAGTTGACAGAGTTCTGCAGTTCTTTTTTAAATCCACAGAGAAACACTTAAAAATTATTGATTAAGTTGAAGGGGGACCTTTTGAAATGCTAGGTAATAAATAACTAGGTCTGAAAATTCATTTTTAAGCTTAATGTTTTTTAACAAGCCAGCCCATAAAAAAGAAGTAAAATTAGAAACTTAAGCTTTAGATTTTCAATTTTAGGCTGCAAATGTGGTAAACAACAATCCGTCTACTTTTTCAAAGGTCGTGAGAGATGCTGCTAAGGGCTTAAATACTGCTAAACAAGAAGCTTATAAATTGAAAAGAGTAAAGAAACTTAAGAGATGGGTAAAACGACATAACAATAAATTGAGAATTGCAAAATTTCTTGCAAAGACTATATACGGAGTTGCATCGATTGGTTAGTTTTTATTTCTAAAAATGTTTTTAAAAGTATTATTTTTCCTTATTTCAGCGCCGCTGTGGACCTTTATACAAAATTTAAGATTGGTGTATTCCCCACAAGACTTTCTGCTCATTTTTTCTTCCCAGATTTCAGAAGTTAGCTCATGTTCATCAGTCTAATTGCAGTTTGTGGTCTAAAAACAACTTCTCATATTTTTTAAAGTTTTGCGTAAAGTTGAATAACCATAGAAGAAACACTATGACCCATATTGCCACAATTGAAAGCTCTCTTTAATACTGGTCTGTATTATAGCCACTTATACACTGAAAGTTATGTATTCAAACACTCATTTTTGTGGTAATAAACATGACTTTTTCACCTTATCCAAGGTTTTTTTTTTTTTTTATTAATTTTGTGTTATTGTTAGAGGACCTTTGATGGATTTATTTTTTATTTTAATGGTCACTTATCAAAAAATTTTGTTTGGTAATTGACTTTAAATTTTTGGAAGACCAGAAAAAAAGTTTGACTGGACCCACCCTGGATCCTTTTTTCTCAAAAATTAAATTTTTGTAAATTTAGCATAAAGCGACCATAAATTTTCTTATCAATGACCATCTGCAGAATATACCCATCTTTTCACCCAATTAATAATTTTGTATGTCACAAGGTTAAAAGACTGAGGAAATCTTTCAACATGAATGGATATTTGTTGAAAACTGTCATATTTGGGCATTAAGCCCAAATTTTACTCCTTTTTTTTGTAAATTCTTCTTGAGGTTATACGGGCTGTAGAGAGCATCTGTTTATTTTTAAATGCCAGCTGTCAGAGTCTCTTTGTTTTTTATTTTATGAAAATGCTCAAAAATATGGTCTAAAAACAATGTTTTGGAATATTCTCAAAATTCAGACCTGGTGGGTTCATTTCATACATGTAGTTCTGTATGCCTGATTAATTATATTTGTGTGTATCAATTTATTTCCCAATTTCTATTAGATGTGGCGCTCTTTGTATCCATTATTGTTAAATCAATCCTTTGTAAATATTAAAATATGAGTTATGACTATAGTTTTCATAATTTTATTTAATGCAAAATATTTACGAAAATGTGTTGTTTGTGATTTAGAAACAATAAAACTAATTTTGTAAACTATAAAAGTCGTTACAGCAAAGATAAACATATTAGATGTTACCTGTTCAAATATATATATTTTTTACAAAAAATCATGTTACAATTGTTTTGAATATGAAGGCCATAACAAAATTCTACTTGCAGCATGTTAACTTTTTAAAAAGTTTTACTGGTTCTAAAGCCAAGACCAAACATAGACAAGAGAAACATTTTTGTTAGAAGTTGAGGAATGTGATTTTTTTAGTGAAAAGTTCATTCAGTCACTAAGTTTTTATTTTGTTTACTTTTGCTTTTTTATAAGTGAAGTTTTTCTTTTTCAAGGTATGGAAATTTACAATGTCCTTCAGACAATTGCTGAATGTAAATCAATTTATGATGAGATCAAAAAAGCTGTTGCTAAGATTACACCTGAGATTTCAAAGTTACAAGATCTTAAATCAACACTTTTGTCATTGGAAAGCAATCTTACTCTGGTTTGTTTTTGGAATTTTTTGTCATTCATTAAAAGGCATTAAGTAAATTCCTTTCGATTGTAAACATCAATTTGTTTTAATATTATTTAATTATGTGTCTTTATCAAACACCCGCCGTTTGATACTGTAAGTTAAATTTATTTTAAATTGAAATTTATCTTTTAATTAAAAAGTGATATTTTTATTTCATTATGCATGCGTTAAAATCATTTTTTTGTATAAACTTATTTTTCCCATAAATCAAACGTAATTTCAATACTGTCAAAAGAAAAGTTATTTCTTTTTAGCTACAGCTTTATTGTATATTAATCACTGGTAGTGTTAGGATTTGTTGTTTGAGTTCTGTTGCAGTTTTCTTCTATCTTAACTACCATACACCATCTTTAACTTAGGCTTGCCAACGAGCTCGCCATGCTTTTGCAAACCTTTATATATCGATGTTTATTATTTCAATAAAATATTGCTGGGAAGTCTGATTTATTTCCGTGTTTCTCAAATAATTTTTGCAGTAATTTTCTGTTAATATTGTATATATTAATTAAATATTGTTTCATAAACAGTGAAAATAAAAAGATAATTAAATGCAAAGCCTTCAGTTTTTTTATTGAAAATCTAAACATTAGGATCATAGCAAAAGAGTTTGGCCATACACAGAGCAATATTAATTGCTAAAATATGATATATGCTTTCTTGAAACTGTATGATATCATTGGCAAAAATAAAGAAAAATTAAAATTATCAATTATGGAACGTTTCAGGATCTTTTTAGCACTACCATTTGCAAATATTTGATAGTTATGAGAAAAGGCACTAAAAATTAAAAATTGCAATTATGCGATATATAATTTTTATTGGCTTTGAATTCTTAACAGGTTTATTTATATCTTTAAATTTGCAATGGGAATTGTGAAATAGCTGAATAGTATTTCCAAACCTTAAATAATTGTTGTGTGTTGTTTGCCAAAGTATGTTTTATGAAAAAAAAGTATTTCAACTCCTCTGGACTTTTTTTATTATAAATAAATTTAACTAACTACCAATTATTGATTTGACGAGAGCTGTAGTAAAACCTCAACAATAAGTCTCAAGTATCATTTAGTTGTGAAGTAGAGTGTCCATCTATTATCTTAATTCACACTTTGTTGCTAGAAATTTCTATTTTTAACAATGATTTTGATTTGAAAAAAATTCATAGATTCCTGTCTTTTAAGCACTTTCTCTAAGAAGTCCTCCTAAAAACCAAAATGTGGTCTACTTAAAGAGTGGTGCAATTTTTTTACAATTTGTCCATTTTTCGCTTTTTTTTATTAGACTTTCACTGCTCTCAAGTCACAACTTTCTGGTGATGAATTTGCTACTTATATGAAAGAAATACAGAAAATTGTTGAGAGTTCTACTGGTATAACACCTGAGATGGAAACTGCTAATGCAAACATTAAAAACTTCCTTGCAAAATTTCCAACTGCAACTAGAACAAAATCTGTTGTTATTGCAAATGTAAGATTTTTTATTTTGTTTATTTCATTGTTGGTCAAGTGCAGCAAAGCTAATGCAATGCATACGAATACCATGGCCATACCTGACGTCCTTTTTCAAAATAAAAAATCTTCATGATTTCTGAGTGAAATATGTTGTTGTTGTTACTAACTAATATTTGAATAGCAAGCAGATGTTAAAAAAAAAAAATTTGTTTTTTTGGCTTTGCTCAAAAATTTTTTGGCCACTTTTACAATATTAGTGGACCAATTCACGAGGACCCAAAACATGATTATTTTGGTATAAAAAAACATTTTTTTGATATTTTATTGAAATTTTTCCATGAAGTCAATGGACAGTGCAAGGTATTTATTGACCCTAACAACGTTAGAATTTTTTTTTCTCATGAAGTAAAGTAATATAGGTATAGTAAAGCAGCATTTTTTTAACTGTTTGAGAATAATTCAATTTTATAATAGTTAAATACTATTTACCAAACCTTGGATGAATTATTTGAATTGAATTTTAATGGAAATTCTTTTATTACAGAACCTACGAGAGGCGTTGAAAATTACTTCAAAGGTGATCACTTGTTTTAATGAGAAATTCCAAGTTGTTGATAGGCTATCAAATTATTGCAAATCTGGTATATATGATTTGGAAGGAAGTTACGCATCAGCCATCAAGGGGTTCACTCCTTCTTGTATGATAACTTCCTATCTTAATAAAAATGATTTAAAAAGTATGAAATTTTTTGATAGTTTTTGAAGGTTAACTATTGTCAACATTTTATCAGTACCAAGGCTCAGACTGTATTTCTTATATTACATTGATTACAGGTTGAATATATGCTTCATATACACTTATTATATTTGTTCTCATTTAACACTACCTACTAAATTTTCTTAGAAAACAAGAAGCTTTTTTTATAGAGTTTGCAGATTATGTTTGCCTTATGTTTGGAAATTATTAACAAGTTTATTTCATAACTTGCAAAGCTTTTGTTTAAAATCGGTGCTGGTAAATAATTAAAAGTATGATATTTTGATATAAATATTATTATATTATTATTTCATGCATTTTGCTGAAAAATTTCACTCGCTTGGGTAATTCCAGGCTCCTAGCCATTGTTAGGTTTATATTCTCTGTTCTTTATTTCCAAACTTTCCTTTTTGAACACAATTTCTTCCAGATTTTTCTTAGATTGATTTTAATATCTTCAGAAAAGATGTTTGAAATTAAAGATGGGTAAACGTAAAAAGGGTTAAGGACCCAGAACTAGCGAGCTTAACAACATTTTCCAAAAAATATATAATGGTCATTTTTTGGACATTATTTGCCACTTTATGTCGAAAGTCTACATTAATAATTCTCATTACAGATTGGTTTCTCAAAACTTATCTTTTTATTCAAAAGAGCATCATAGCTATATAAAGGGATAGCATAGACTAACTAAATGATGAATTCAGAGAATGTTGTTATCAAGATTAAAATAACTTCTGGCTAATCCAGCTTTGTGTTCATAAATTATTATTATAAACAATTACCTGATACAATTTCTGCGTATTGGAATGGTTTATCATGCATTTGTGAAACAAACATGTCAATACAATCCTCATATTTTTATCATAATTGCAACATTAGGTGTGATGAGTCATTCGGTTCTGTTTTTCCGTAATTCGGCTCTGGTTCTCTCTTAAGACGATTATTTTTCGTAACATATTATTTTTTGTTACTAAAGTTGATTCGAAACTTTTGAAGCAATTATTAATGCTCACTCAGAAAATTTAGACTGAACAGTTTTATAGTAGTTTGCACCAATCAATATGAGTTTTTCTCTATCATTGACTGATACCTGGCAGTTAATTTATGGTCAGGGAATTATATTCAATATATTTACATTGACTTCTATATAAGTTTCCGATAAATTTATTTAGAGGTTGCTTCGAGTAGACTAACTGAGGCTGGTTACCTGGTAGAATGCAGGCTCAACAGCCTGACGCTCCGCGCACTTATTTGTAGTGATAAACGCAAGGGTTTGACAATACATCAATCTGCCTCACTTCGATCAGTCAAAGAAACTCAAGCAAAGTATATATATGCAAGATGTGAGATAGCAACTGTAGAGAGCAGTACTAAACTAGCAATCTGTAATGAAAAGCTAGCTTTAAAAACCATAAAACAAGTATTGGAATCATTTTCTAGTTATAATAAAGCAGAGGTTCAAAGTACTTACAAACTATGTCCTTATCCTGTGTTAAGCGATAACATAAAAACTATGATATGTAAAAGGAAAAATGAGAACAAGCCTTTGAGTGAGATTCAAAAAGAATTTGTTTATTACAGCGTTTCTGACGTCAAGAGTCAGTATTACGCATGCGCAATACCCGAAGATGAAAAAAAACTGATATGTTTTTTAAGAAAAAAGAACCCAAAATTCCTTTCGTCGTTCAGGCTCAGGTATGGGAAATTGGTTGATGCTGTTGCTTGTACTACAGAAGAGTAAGTTAATTTTATGATAAGTCACAAAAAATTCTTCCAGAATGATATCTTTTTCATTTTTCAAAAAAAAAAGAACAAAAAAGGCTTTAACTTATTTTGAAAACATTGACTCCTATGGCTTAATCCAGGTTATCCTATTAATTATTTCGGGAGTAATATCAAATAAAAAAATAATTTTTTAAGACGGAATTTAATTGTTTAAGTTCATTTAAAAGAAAAATTTTTTTTCTCAATCTTATATCGTGTGAGCGAATTACAGAAAGTTATCCAGGATTTTATTTGCTTTAGCACCTGTTGATATATTTTATTTAGTCTAATTGATAAAGGGTGCTGTGAATTTTAATATTTTTCATAAAGTATAAGTTTGGAAACACTGAAAAAAATTTGTCTTCTCTTTTCGCGATATACTAACAAAATATTTAGGTACCCAAACACAAGGTTCTCCTACTCCCATTGAGGGCTATATATAATGACGAAATTTTAAAAATTAAATAACAAAATTTGACGATTTTTAAATTTCAATTTCAGAGTTTCAATTTCAGTTAATAGTAATATAATATGATAATAATAATAATAGCTAAAAAATAATTTGTGGCATTTATTTTTATCGATCACCAAAAATAATAGCGTTTGACTGAATACTGAATTTACTTCTTTTGAGGTAAAATTTCCAAAATGCACGTGTATTTATGGAATTTATAGCTTTAAAAATTTTTTTGCTTTATTATTGTAGCATTAGTCACATACCCACTGAAGATATGAAACAAACGATTTTCCGACATTATCTTCACGCTTCCCCTCACCAAAAAGACGTATTAAAAGTAATAACGAAACAACATCTGGATGAACTCATACTGAAAGAAACCGAGAAATATTTGGAAAAGATTAAATAAAGGGATCTTCACGAAGGAGTTAAATACTTTAATAATTATTTGTAGGAATGATTTCCGTTTTTCTTATAGTGAAGCCCGATTTTTTTTTTTAAAGTAATGGTGGTTTCTGTAGATTTCATCTACTATATTCTTACAAACTTTCGTGAATTCTAAAATTTCTCCTGCCATGATACGTTGCTATGAAAAATGATTTCTTTTTTTTTTTTTCACTCTATTAGTTTTTCGTAATTGCTTATTCTAGCCAAGTTAATAGTTTAAACAAAACTTTGCCATTAAATGTTTACCAGTTTAATATTTCTTATTGCATGCCAGTTGAGTTTTGCCAAATTAATATTATTACTTGCCATGAAATTATCTTTTTCCCCATGACCCCATATTTAAGCCGTAATTATGTATTAATTTAATTGTCAATATATGGTATTGAGAGGCTATAAAAACGAAATATAATATTTCTTAGTAATTTTTATTTTCTTTATTTTTTTTTTTTTTGGTTTTTTCCCCTAAGGTATAAATCAGATTTGGGGTCAAAATGGTAGTCGATATTAAACTTTTGTTTAATTTATAATTTTCCATTGATATTTTATAATATATATACTAGACATGAATGACTCTCACAAATTTCGTTAAAAAAAAGGCTGTTGAAGCCTCTCTGACCTTCTTCGTTTAAGCCGCTGCTGGTGAAGGAGTAAAAACCCAACCAGCCAATGACCAGGGGGAAGAGCGACCTCAAAGAATGTCAAAAATTTATCCGGGCGTATACTGCGCTTTAGTCTTCGAAAATGCCCAAGTGCTATACCCATACAGGAGCTACCTCGAAAAGCGATAAAAGCGTTTGGAAAGGTGTTGGTGATCGTCGATTCGACATGTGGCCGTTAACAAAATGGCCAGATATCACGAAAGAGAGGTGTATTTGGTCTCGTTTGAGAAGGAATACATTAGGGCAACTACAGACATGGCCTTGGAAGTGCTAGAGTTTTTGGATCCAGAAGAGCAGGACAAGCTATTCATTGATGTAGGTAAGTCAACTAAAACACGCCTAGCCCGAGTGACCGAGGAAGAGCGTGTCTTTGACCATCGCATTAAGAGTGATACTGTTTTTCGCGGGTATTAGGTCAGCGTCGGCGTTATCGATCAGCAAAGTTTGGGAATATCTATGTTCACCGCTCTCCTAACAGCACGGCAAATTAGGGCTGATGTTGCAACCAGAAAAGAACAACGATTTCACTACGACGTCAACCACATCCGTAGCAAGTTGACCTGAGCAGGTAGTGAGTTGACGCGCAAGCGCCTGCGCGTACTAGAACGTTTTGACAAGAAGCTCGCAAATACAGGTTGCTCAAATGAGGATATATTTGCTCATCAAACTGCCCTACTTTACTCTAATAAATATTACAGGCTACTACGCCTTCTTAGCCTCTTGATGGATATTTTTCGAGAAGCCGTTAACCTGATTATATTTTATTTGTATTAACTTGCCGCATTAGCCGACACATAACGGCAGGCACAGTGTGATTAAAGTCGGTGTACTCCTTCCAGATTTCAATTTTTGCTTGCTCACATATACGATTCATTTTCCGGCAGAAAGTTCAGCATCCTGTGCATTACGATAGTGATTGTATTTGATGGCTTATTTAAATATCAGCTTTGTTGAATACTTTCGGCGCGCAAAACTGATTGAGTTTAATTTTCGATTATCAATTATGGACATTTTTTCGAGACGCTTATTACATAAAACTTTGTTAATTTTTAATTGTAATTTTAAATAAAAATAGAGTTTGATAGTGGGGAGGTTGTGATGCAGACTCAGACTGTACAGGCCGCAATATGTCATTGTAACCGAATTGTGTTTATACCTATAATTATTAGATGAATTTTTACGGCACGGAAAATTGATTGAGATCGAGATAACGGGTTTAATTTGGATGAATATAGGGAAATTTCTTAAAAATTTCCTTTATTTGCTGTAGATATTTTCGTGCAAAAACCAAGTTTATTTTTTGTATATTTATTAATGTAACACAACCAAGTTTCGCTTCTCCAAATTTGAGGAAATTTTGACAAGACACTGTAAACGTTATTATTTGTCATGCTTATTATTATTATTTTTTTTTTGTAAATGTAATAATTCTGGTTCTGGGTTCCTAATTTCCTCAATTTTTGGAATCGGGTCAAAAACAGTAAACAGCTAATAAAGTATTAAAAATGCATCATTGTTGATTTTTTTTTCGTCTATTAACGTAAAAATTTGGTCCTACGAACCAAATTTTCCCATTTTTGGGAATCAGGCCAAAATTGGTAAACTGCTGACAAAGCACAAAAAATACATCATTTATGATCTTTTTTTTCATTTATTAATTGGAATACAATGAATTAGAAATTTGGTAAATATTTGGCCCTACGAATCAAATTAGTCTCTTTTGGGGCTAAAAATGGTAAACTGCTTGGTCTCCGGTCACAAATCTCTCCCGAAACCGTACGCAACCATGCTTTTCAAATCTTTACTCCCTTGTTTAAACCCACTGACCATTATTTCATCGTAGATAATAAAAACGTGAATTGTACTATAGGTACATGTATGTTAAGTTTGGTTGTCAAAAATGTATGTACTGTTGATACGAAGGGTTTGAGAAACGTGACTTACGGCAGAAAATATGACCGGTTTTAGCATAATGAAATATTGCAATCCTCAAAGTGAGCACGATATTATCTGAATTTCCTTACAAATGCATGCGTGTTATTCGGGGGAAAAAAAAAAGAAGATTTTTTCCCTATGTTCAATTTATATTTCAATTCTATGTGAATTTAGGTACATAACATGCATGCATCGCACCTCTTGAATATTGTTGTTACCGGTATTGTCAGTCTCCTGTTATTTACTTCTTTGTCATGTACCATTAGATTTTTTTTTTAACAATCCCATATTTTTATTTTTATCATGGCAGCCATAAAAGACCACTATTTTTCTAGGGGGTCTCTCAATGCCCAGTTTTTAAAACTATTTTGCTTATCACCAAAGAACAGTATGTGTATACAATTTTTAAAACTATCTATTATAATAAAATACTTAAATAATATATAGGTAATAAAATTTTACAGAAAATCTCTGGAAATAAAGTTTAGGAAAGTATTTGGGAAATAAATTTTTGAGGAAGGTATTTGGGAAATAAATTTTTGAGGAAAACTTTACAATCTACGCATTTATATCTAGAATATTTTCATAACTTGTGTTTGACACAGACAATGCACCTTCTCTGAGCAATTATTTTTTGACGCTGATGCCTAACATTTTCATACATATGTTTGAAAATGTTAGTCATCGTAACGATCATCGATTGCTGCTAATCTTAAACGACCTTTATCTGTCGGTTTTTGACCATATCGTTGAATTATTGATGTGTTTAGTTGTATTCTAAACTGCAATGCTGATACATTCTTCCCCATTTTGTTACAAATTATGTGAGATTGAAAGCTGCTTGGTTAATCAAATGAGTAAATATTTTCTTGTACCGCTTTTCACCATTTTTTGCTCTACTTCATAAAATTTCAACACTTTTTTAAGCCATGTTTCCATTGTGATTCCGAATCTACACAAAATTTGATTTAAAATGATGTATAACAAGTTTTCTAGATCATAATTTCGGCTAATTTGGACCCAAGCGTTATAAATCTTGTGCTTGACGTCCAATATCATATTCTCAATTTCTTTAGTAAAGATCTATATTAAAGGTACCTCACGGCGTATAAGTGATTTAATGGTTCACACCAACACTATTTTTTGAAAAAAGTTTCAAAAAGTTGATCCTTTCCAGTGATTATGCAGTTATTTTTCATAAAAATTCTGTTAAGTTTGATGAGTATTGGGCATATTTTATGAAAGGGCATCTGACATCATCCGCTTTCTTTCTTCAAAGCTTCTGGTTTTCAAACTGAAAGGATTTAAACAAATTAAATGAAAATTCTCGTTTTGTTAAACCTTTTGTTTGTTTTTTATTTAGGTTTTGTCATATCAACAATAGTTGTAAATGGTTGTCAGCCATAGTTTGCTGTTGTGGAGTTTCTAAAATCTGATTTATACTTTACTAAAGTTAGTTGCTAAGCGTCAAATTTTCATTTTTGCAGCTAAAGTCTTTCTTCTTCACCCTAAAATTTTTTTCAACTTAGGTCTACAGAATTTAAAACTAGTACATGTACTTTTTATCTAGACATATTTAAAAGACGTTTATTTTCTCTCTGATGCCTATTATTAATATTTATCATTGAATTAAAGCGGTCTGAATTTGAAAAAAAGCTGGTAGCGAGTTAAGTCAGTATAAAAACTTAAACTTGATAAGAAATCGGCATTGGGTCATTTCATTTGATATCTGAAAAGGGCTGTGAACAAACAAATCTAGGAGTAAATTTATGAGGTTTTCCAGGACAATACAAAATGTGACTTTCCTGGGGGTAATTTTATTAAATTGAAACAAAAGAGATACAAGATAACTTTCTTGGGGAATTGAACACGTTTTCCAACCTAAAGCCAAATAAATTGTCTTTTCCAGTTAAAATCATTCGTCTATACTTCTGCTTGTTTTTTTTTGCAACACATTTTTTTTTTTTTTTAGAAAATCAAAAACCCACCCCCTACTCCACCTTATTTGTGTGATTAAAAATTATTAAGCTTATTCTTTAGGTCCTAATGCATTTTCTTAAGTGAGGCAGAGAAAAAGTTAAAGCAGTTAGTTTTACATACAATAAAACATGTTTAAATTTTTAAACTCGCGTATCTTCGCCAATTACAATTAAACAAACTGTCGTCAGATATCAAAGGAAAGCATTTTGTATGAACTAAAATTAGGTACCCAAATCATAATGCTTTCTATAGCTTTTAATAGGTTAATTTTTAAAAGAAACAGGCCACTATGACGTCATTCACGGAAATTTGCGGGAAAATATTCAAGAGCGCAGGCGTTGCTTTTTTTCCGGAGCAAAAAGTCACGTGAATGAAATGTCTAAGACCAACCAATTTTGTAAAGATAAGTTGGTTTAATATAAATGACCAATTTTAACAATGCAAAAGTTTTGCTGCTTCAAAATTTTTTTGAAAGGAAATACGTTTGTCTGATATTTTCAAGACACATGTTAATACCATTTCTTGAGGCATTTGAGGCAATATTTCGATCTAGGCATGAAAATAATTTTTGTCTCACCTGGTATATATTTTTTTAATAAAAAATATCTCTTCTTTTTGGGGCTACAATATAAAAAAAGACTTTTACTATACTTTCAAACGCAAAGAAATAATATTTAATTAAATACTTGAGACAGAAATTTAACAGGGTTGATTGGGAAATTGCTTTTTCCCAATTTAAAAGTCTCATTTTCAACAATGCGACAATAGCAAACAACTTTATGTCTTTAAAGTTCATTTAAAACCTACCCGACACGTGGAATTGAGCCATAGACCACGGTTCTACAAATAAACAACCTTTTTGTCAAGATATAAGTGCGATGAATTTTAAAAAAGCTCTTAATTTTTGACGTAAAACCCCTACCGGAACACCACATGTCAAATGTATGTGTCAAATGAGAAAATTCATCGTGTTTATGCTTAAAAATTTGATTTCAGACAAACATGGAAAACAACAACAGCATACAGGAAATGTTTTTGAATCTATAAAACAGATTGAAAAATACAATAACTAAATCTGAACAAAACTCTTAGATAAAGATCAAAAAAGACAATAGCTATAAAAAAAAATATATAAAAAGATTAATAAGGCAGGAAAAGTTTTTGAATCTATAAAACAGATTGAAAAATACAATAACTAAATCTGAACAAAACTCTTAGATAAAGATCAAAAAAG
>JAUZNK010017971.1:0-21562 GCA_035046665.1 Euphysa ruthae
ATATGTATATATATAAAATATTAGGTAATGAATACATAAATACTGTCTGACTAGTTTCCATATATAGAGATGATAATGGTAATTTTTTCTTCATTACTCACCCGACTGTAACGTCAAATAAGTTACTACCAATGGAACTTGATACCGCCATATCACCTAGGCCTTGTCTTGCAACAACCACGCTTGTTATTAGATCAGGTATGCTCGTGCCTGCAGCTAAGAATGTCAAGCCCATTGTCTAGATAAAAACATGCTTAATTTAATGTCGGGGTAAGCTTATGCCTGGAGTTGAAAAAGATCATGCAGTTGGAATATTTTCTTACCTGCTAAATTTTTTCAGATTGCAACTAGCAAATCTTTTCGAAACTTACCCTTTCCCAGCCCCTTCTCTACCCAACGTCTTATCTAAAGCTACAATCATAGCCATATTATTTACGACTTTTATCAAATTTTAGCACAAATTCACATTTGACGTCTTAAAAATGATTTTCTTGATCAAAATCGTCAAAATGATGACAATCACAAATCCGTACAATCATACAATCACTTTCCTCCTATAGATCCAGAAGATATATATATATATATATATATATATCTATATCTTTTATTTCTATAAATCTATTAACAAAAAGATAAACCTAAAGTTGAATATACCAAAGGCGGTGTCTCCATATTTTTACCTGCTTGCGGTACTTTTCAATTAATAAGGTGGTGTCCTAATGGCGTTTAAGTCTTAAATATTTTAACCATGGTTGTACCCTTTCCGCACCAAAACTTACCCATTCATCACCCAACTTTTTTTCGAAACATAGCCCTTCCCCACCCAACGCCGGGATTTCCCGACATAGAAACACCATCATTTGAGCTAAATGGTAACACCCACCATTTTTGGCTAAGTTGTCAGGTAAAATTTTTATCCTCCCACAGAGATATAGAGCTAATCCTATGGATTTTTGATCTCTGCCGAAAGTAACATTCAATTACCTCATCGTCAATACCTGCTGTAAAACCAACCTCTGCAGCCCACCAAACCATGAGGAAAGAAAACAGGCTTATCCATAATATACTCATCAGGAACGCAATTGGGAATAGCTTCACACAACTCTGAAATAAAAAGGTATCTTAAATCATATTTACATACGGTAACAAAAGTATTATTTAATGAAAATTATACGAGTTTTGTGTATATAGGCGAGTTATGTGTACATGTACGTGTTATGTGTACATATACGAGTTGTGTGCACATAGACCAGTTATGTGCACATAAAGATAAATAGACGAATATTATTATTATATTATATTATATTATGTTATTATACATGTCTAAATCATTAATTGGCAAAAATTTAACGAGTAAAGCTACGTACTGTAAAATTTCGTTTATCATTAATTACCTGAAGTGAAAGAAAACATTTTTTATGTTGTTTTCTAGAAACTTCAGAGAACAAAAATAGCTTCTAAAAACTTTTTTTTTTTATTGTGTTGATTTTCTCTTTATTACTCTTTATTTAAGTAATACGATTTTGCTGAACAAAGGCAGTTTTATTGTAAATATAAACTATATCAATATAAAGATGACATCCAATATTTATATTATATGCTGAACTCATACTTATAAATAACAAAATTTTCTTGTTTTATAGCATTTATTTGGTGAAATAAATTTAAAAAAACAAATTGTTTGTTAGTATTATTTCCAACAACTGAAAACAGATTTTCAGTTATTTTTATCGAGAAATACGTGCTGAAAAAGAATTTATTTGTTTGCGACGGAAAATTATATAGCATTTGACATAATTTAAATCCATTATCAAACGCCATTCCATTACGTGCTTGTGTGCAGAACATACATAGCTATCAGCTGAAACAGACGAAAATTACATGCAGTGAAGGGTACGGAATTTTTTGTTTGATTCTTTTGAGGGGCAAATCCCCTATAAAAATCTTTTAAACTTGTGCCCGAAATCCTTTTACTTATTTACTTTTTATTTTTTTATTATTTCTTGCAAAATATCTAAAAATATGCGAAATGCAAACCACTCTCAAAAAATCTTGTACAGTTTCATTGGAAAAACAATTTTCTTCCTGAAAAACTCTAAACTTATTTTTGAAAAATCTCACAAACATTCCTAACAAGTGAATTGCACCGCGATTCACCATTAAAATTTTGTAAACTTTTGCTGTAAATCCTATCTTTTGTTTTCTTTCATAGCCTTTTACTTAGAATTCACTTACGTGTATTTAAGTGTGTTTTCTAGAAATTGCTATCTGTTCTTCAGATAGCAATTCATGTGTATTTGATACAGGTCTAGTGTAAAACGCATCAAACACTTACTGTTTCTCCAGAGGCTGCCAAAATTTCTACAAAGTCTATCCAAACCCTTTCCGAAATTTTTTAAAGCCATTCAAGTGGTTCTCAACTTTTTGAAATTAAATGGAGAACTTGTGGGCAAAAGAACCAATAGTTGTTTTTCATAACATAACATATCCATAATATATTTTACGAATGTGGTTAAAATTGAAAGATGCATGAGACCAGTAACATGATGGTCCTCCTGCTATAGCTCGAAGAAAAAATGGGGTGGCTATTATAAAGAGAAGAAATTTAAAAAATTTTATACACTCACTATAGGAGAATCGGTTAAAAACTTTAAGTTGTTGTGAGACAGTTTTAGAAAAATTTGAAACTTTGTAAAAAAAACACTGAAGAGAAAAACTCATTTGAAAATCATTCGTACAAGAACAGGATAAGTGAAAGTTTTGAAGTCGATTAGAAACAACAAGTCATGACAAGTCATCTGCAAGTTTTTGGAAGGTCTAATGGGAATCGATGATACTTCTCTCCCAAGAAATAACGACGCCTTGAGAGTGTTGACAAGTACTTCGTTCATCATGTTACAATTGAGTAAACGTACGCAAAACTTATTCTGATGCTGTCAATAATCTTATCCAGACTATCACACACCGGCTTGATCAACCGGAATGGGTAGGTGTATCAAAACATGCAAAAAAATCTTCTTGAACGGTTTCAAAGGTGAGTCGTTTGAAAAAGAACTTAATGTTTGCAAAATATTTGGGGGCAATTTTCGTACAGAAGAACTCACATCATAACTGGAAGTAAGGCGAATTTTTTCTTAAGAGCCAATGGAAAATGGTAAAGATTTGACTTTCTTTCTTCAAAAATTGTCTAATGGTCGGAAACGATTGATGCCATAAGTTGTTGTTCATGTTACGACTCTTCTGATAAAGTCCTTAACAAGCTCAGCGAGTGAACAGTTCTTCTATGCATTAAAACGTGTGAAAACATACGTGAGGACAATGGTTATCCATATACATAAATATAGGACAGACTTGTGTGATGTCAGAAGGTCTTTAGACTGGAAAGATAACCGTCATAAAGATTTTGGTAAATTCGCCAAAATGATGGTTTACCAAAAATTAAATCTTTGGTCAAGCTTGATTTGCTGTCCTATTGTCGATTTCTGTTTTATATGAAAAGGCAAGAGTTTTAGTTAAATTTAAAAAATTCTTGGAAGAACAAATGTACTTACTAATGTAGAATATGCCAAAAAATTCAGTTAATTGAAGAGATAAAATTCTCGGACATTCCAGTGCACCGCAAACCGTTTGCTGTCTTCAGTCAATAATTGTGATAAAATTCATGCATTTTGATGCCTCTCCCCTAAATCAATTTAATTTGCTACGGGCCTGACTATTCATATTTTCATCATACTAATAAAATGAGAATCTCAACGCAACGATTTTTGCAATTAATTATACACGAAGAACATGGTGAAATAATACGTGACTTCTCGATCATTGTGAAAAGTAGTCTACGTTGAAGTTAAAATTATACAGTAAACTGAAACAAAAAACATATTTATCTTCCACGTTAAGAAGGGCGCTGCAATTTGTTGCTGGATAAGTTATGAAGAAGGATTAAATATTTCGTTACTGGAATTTTTCCTAATTTTACCAATTTACAGGGAACTTTACAGCCATTATACCTATATAAAACATTTGTAGAAAGTTTGTAAGCCCAGCAGAAATTTTTCTGCCTTTCTCCTGCAGATTTAATAAAGATGAATTTATAATTATAATTACCGGTCGTCGGACATCAGGGATAGTACATAACAGCAAAAATAATAAAGGTGCTTTAATTATATAATAAACTCTGGCTGCATTAGAACTTGGCCAGCTTATGTCGACTGGACCTTCTTCATCTTCATCTTCAATTTTTTGATTCTAAACAAAAGAAATTCAGGCTAGCGTAAATATATCTATTTTTATAGTTATGACACTTTTCAATTTTTTGACTGCATGCCCTTATATATTCCTTAGCATGACACATCCTCCCTTCCTCCTTCTTTATCTGTACACTATAGAGTTAGTCTCTAACTTGGTGTTTGCTATTCCAAATTGAAGCTCATTAAGTTGATTGAACAATTGTACTGCGTTCAATACTCATTTCATACAGCTGTATAAACAGTTGGTATTAAAAGAAATTATTTAGCAAAGAAGAATAAGAAAATAAAAACTTAAGCGTTTACTAGACTGATTACCAAGTACATTAGCTTGTTTTGTCTAATTAAAAAATCGAACTATAGAAGTTTACTTTAAAATGCGTCTTTCAAAAATTTGATAAGGTGGTAAGGTTTTGCTCAACTAAACATCCATGAATATATATTTGAGAGAACGTTAGACACACACACACACACAAACACAACACACACACCAACACCCACATACACACACACAGACACACCCCCACACACACACCAACACACACACACAAAAGAAATTAAACTATTTGGGTTTCAAATTTCAAAGTTGTTTTGTTCTTTCGTGTAAAATAATTTTATTTTTACATTTAGTGTACAGTATGTATGACAGCAGCAATCCCACCTCTATTGCTTTTACTTTGTCAAATGGTTTTGATGCACCTTTCAAACAAACTGTGATCGAAGAGGGTTACAGTACAGAGGCATTCAGATCGTTAACTGAATTTTTATCTTCTTCAGCTTTGCACAAAGATAGTATTGCTTTAAAAGCTACACCAACCAAAGCAGTAGCCACTTCAAGTAGTAATGCTCTTCTTAAATCACCAAACCTTGATTGGGTGAACGCGGAGGTATGACTTTATTTAGTTTTATTTCTGCCTATTGTGTCCAGATGCAAAGTTCATTTCGTTAATTCTGTGTTACTCTGAGTTTTATGAGTTGGTGGGGTTAAGATTTCTATGCTATCAGAAGGTGTGTAGATTTATGAATTTAAAATATACAGCTCTAAACAGGGCTTTTTTGTCTACATAATCTTCAAAATATTATTGGAAATTTTATTTCTTTCTTTAAAAATCATCTTTCCCAATATTTATTCTTCTCCCTGCTTTTCTTTTATCCATATTTTGCATCTATGTAAATTATTTCTAAAATGATTTTTGAATTATGAAATCTGTCTCAATCAAATGACCATGAAGACCTTTGACTCATGCTCAGTCAGAAACCAAAATTTGAATGACCTTGAAGATGTTGCTTAACTTATATACTCAGGAAAATTGAGTGACCATAAAGGCCTTTTTTGACTCATACATTCAGAAATTGAAAATTGAGTGAACATGAAGTCCTTATTTGACTCATATACTGAATGGTTTAACAAGGTTAGAGAGAAGTTTTAACTGGCCAATCTGCAAATCGTTACGTGGTATTATTCGATGATTTCCATGAATCAAAGGTGATACTGCAATGACCATACACATATAGAGATTGATTTTTCTCCCATCAAGGTTAGCTGGATCATCATCAACTTTATCAACCATTTACTGCATTGAATGGCGATTTTGAATACCAAGTTGGTATTAATTGAAAATTATAGCTGTATTTTATTCATAGCAAAGAACTTTTAATTTGCAAATCCCTAACTGTGACAGTGTATCAAACAGATGTTTTGATGAAGATAGACAGAAAGTTCTTACTGGAGTCCATCTTCATGACCACTTCTTAGGTCGAGCTGCTTGCATAACGGCCTGAGAAATTGCTGGAATTGAAAATCGAGTGAAGACTCATATACTCATGAACAAAAAGTTGAGTGACCATGAAAGCGTCGTTTGACTCATATGCACATTAAATGAAAATTGAGTGACAACTAAGGTTTTGTTTGATTCTGGTTTTCAGTAGCTGAAAATTTCTATTTCATGTCTTTCTGTAATTTTTTTTTATTATCAAAGTTCAAATTGTAGTCGATCTTTTAAATTTGCATGAAGTAAAATACCCATAAAAAATATCTAACGGTTGATTATCTTGCGTCAAGTTTTTAAAAGTAATCATCTAGGTCTATAGTTGCCTAGAAGTTTATCCATGAATAATATCTTACTTCTAAGTTCATAAAGTTATGGTGAAAATTTAAAATTTTTTTCTTTAGTAAAAATAAACTCTATTTCCATTTAAGTTTCAAATTTTTGTTTTTGATTTTCATCTATATCAAATGTTTTGTTTATTTTTTAGGCAGCAGATATTACTCTCACAGAATCTAGTTTCCGTAATGTCTGTAAGTATTTTGTTTATTTTCCTTTTGTGAATTTTTCATGAATTGTTTTCAAGTATCAAATGTCTGTTCTTCCCTGATTCTCCAATAAGTCTAAAACACTACCTTTACTTTTTTTTTGTCAAGCAAATAATTGACAGAAGATAAACAAACATATGAAGTTTTTTCAATCAAGATTGTTATTTCTCAATATATCAGATATGCTTTTATCACACCAATAACTTAATAAATTATTTTGTTGCTTATTTAATTTATAAAAGCAGCGAGTTTTTATGTTAATTTTAACACACACACACACAAGATGTTTTATAACACTTTAGGGAGGATGTGACCTATCAAGATACATATATCATTATTTTCGAGCTTTATTTTTTATCTGTATTTGCATTATTCTAGGTGAAATGCAAGCATTGCAGCAGAGATCCAAGGTAATTTTTTCCATAAAGATATATTAATTTAATCATGTTATTATTCCTGTCCCATTAGGTGGATGTTTTTAGACAAAGAATTTTCGAAAACCTGAATAATCTCAAATCTGGTCATCATAAAAATAGCATGATTCGTTTTACTAAAATTTTTAACTTTTTGTATTTTTTTTATTAGTTGGGTATGTATGTCTGCCATGTCGACTAAAAAATTACAAATTTTGCCCAAAAAGGACTTTTTTTTCCAAGAAACTATGATGTGGTTCAAAATTGTCAATAATGTCCGCCTTTTTGAAAATTTTATTATTTCCAAATTCAAATCTTGAAAAATTTCAGATTAAGTATAAAAAATAAAGGTGTTTTTTTTTCCAATTCATGTGAAGGTGTTAAAAGATATTTTTCCAAGATATTTATTTGTCATAAATTAATTTTACACCTTTTTATCTGTGCATTTCTAAGAACTTTTTGTTGATTCTAAATGTCGGTGATGAAAAAAGCCTTTAAATTCCTGTGCTCTGTAATGATTTAATAATATCTCTTTAAGACTGCTCATGACTCTTTTTTGCATCCTTGAGGAGTGTCATATATTTGGATAATTTTAGGTAGTCCTATGATTCAGTGTATTTTATCATATTTCTCTAAAACTGTTTTTTTTGTCTTTAAAACTTTTTTTAGTTCCCTACTTATGGCCATCAAATGAAATGTTAATTTTTTTATTGTTAACTTCTAAAAAGATCAAGTTAAATATCTGGTGATCATTTTTTTTTCACTTTAAATATTAAAAGCGTAACTTCTGACTGTTTGATTTTTTTTTATTTTCTAGCTTTTTTTATTTCCTTGGAAGCATGCTAAGGATTTATTTGTCTTTGGTGAATTGAAATTACCTAAGGATTTTTAATAATTGTGAAATCTGATTTTTTTATTATTAAAGTTTGAGTAAAATTTTGCTTTTTGCATTGTTTTTAAGAAATTTTTTCCTGAAGTCCAGTAACCATAGGGGATATTATTTAGGTCATACGGGGAGGTAGTGAAAAACCTTGTTACACAAAATTTTTGTTTTACTAAATTTCTTTCAAATTTAATTTTTAAGTCTGTAAATTTGATGTTAAGTTTTTATAACATGCAATGGCAATTTTCCAGCATTCATGGGGATTGTGCTTATTCTCGGACTGTTTTTCTTAGGACTAAATTTGCTAAATTTTAACTCAACATTCTCTGCAAGTATTTTAGTACCAATAACACTTGTCATTTTTTTCTTTAGCCACTTCCAAGCTTTGAAATGCTAATAAACAATGATAATTCAGAACAATCTAGAAACTTGAAAGCTATGGTTCTGAAGAGATTAGTTTCTAATGAGAATGTTGGTGACCCTAAATTACCATTGTTCCATAATGGTGACTCTTCTCATGGACCGCTTGATGGTCTGTCCTTTGAATTATCCAACCAAGGTGACACACCAAGACTCAAGGAATCATTCTTTTGATTGAATATTTTAAATATCTTTAGATTTATCCTAAATAGTTTGTTTGTTTTTTTTTTCATTTTATTCTTCTTTTTTTTTGTTTTTATTGTACACTCGAAGATGAAAACTTATGGTAGAATTTTAAATGAAGATATTTTCAAGTAAATAGAAATATCATAAACCTTAGAAATTGAAACTCTGGATGAAAAATCATTAAATAAACCACAGGAAAAAAAAATATATGGATGAGGCATTTTAGGTTAAGAAAATTTTTTTGTTGACCATACTTTGTTTAGGTTGGCTTATTTAAAAAAAAAAAAAATTCTTTATTTCAACGTTATATTATAAATATGTTAATATTTTTGTAGATATGTATCAAATATTTTTGTAAATATTTTTATATGTATAATAGATATAAATTGAGTTATTTAACTACCTCAAAATAAATTTATGCACTAGATTGATTATTAGTTTTTATTGATATATTTTTTCTGGGTAAAATTTTGGCTTTATGTATAAGCTCTTTAATTTTAACAACGTTTGCAATGTTTGAGAAAATAATTTTATTTATGAATAAAAATTTTTAATAATAAAATGAAAGTTTATAGCTATAAAGTTGTGACATAGTATTTATCATAAAATTTAATGTTAACGCGATTTTCCATGTTATTAATGATGCAACATTATCATATTTTTTTATTGCACAAAATGAGCTTTTGTACCAGGAGGTTTTCAGCGTGTCAAACTTGTCATACCAGTTTAGTATATCATTGTTTCTATTGATTTTGATCTAATTATAGCAGAGAAAAATTATGCTTTTTAAAAACTGAATGTTTTTTATTCTCTGTCTGTATATATCCAGAAATCCATTGATACTTTTATATTTACCGTTTTTTTTTTCTGGTGCTAAAAAAGTTTCACTACATTTATTAAAAATAACATTTCATATATTTTCTCATTCTGAACCATTGCAATAATTTTGAGAATTGAAAACATTTGGAAAAATAATTTTGCAAAATTATATATTAATGATTTTCTAGTATTTTACGTTTTTAGGAATCAGTAACTGTCTGTTCCTATGTCTAGTCTAAAAGTATCAAAAAATATTTAATTTTTGCACCCCTGGAGAAACCAAAAGTGTGCAATGAATTCTCACATATCCATTCCTTTGTTCATAAAGACTGAAACAATTTTTTAAGTTTTTTTTTTTTTTATTATTTTGCTGGAAATTTTTTACATTGTTTGGGTAAATTTTATCATGTTTAAATTTTCTGAAAAAAATTCTTGATTTTCAATACAGTGACATGGTCGTTTTGGGCCAAAGAGATTGCAAAAAATTGAAATCTTTTCTTTTTTTTTCAAATTAATTTCAATCATAGATAAATAGAAAATTTCTATATGCTAAAGAAAATTTTATCATAAAATAATAAAACGGCATTTTTACCTCTAAATTTTAAATTCTGTAAAACAATATAAAATTAATATATCATGAAAGATAATTCTATACCCACTAAAGTTATATAGAAAGAATTCTTTGTTTTATTGAGGAGAAAAATTTTTAGAATTAATAAATATGAGCTGTGAAAAAATTTAACGTTTTTATGACTTTTTGATTTTGGAGCTGATGAATGAAATTTTTTAAGTAAAAATCTTATATTTCATCTTTAATTTGTAAATGTAATGATTTGAAAAAAAAGAATTAAGTGTTAAGATACTTTGGAAAGGGTGCATAAATTATTTAAAATTTACACAGAATAAAATATTAAAAAAAAAAAAAAAAAAAATCCCTATTTGGATACATGTTTTCAAATCCAAATTAAAAAAAATAATAATAAATAAAGAAATATGAAATATCAATAATCAAAAGTTATAACAGGCTTTTCCAATAATCTGCTATATAATATATATCAGATTTTACTATTAGAATATTTCCAAAGAGATACCAAACCTTTTATCAACTTTTTGCATATTTTTTTTTAACATTCTGATATTAATATGCTCTGGTACAAATTAAGCAGACTTTTAAAAAACATGTTTTTTCCTCGTAATTCTTGTTCATTGTGACTAATATTACAACTATGAATTTTATATTATTTACACATATTCTCATCAGCGAGTTATGTATTTCTCCCAAGTTTTATTCTATTTTTAATTGTACTTTTTTCTATATTTGAAGTTAACTTTGGTGTCCATTCCCTTTTGTTTTTTTTTTTTCTGATATAGGAGTGTAAGTATTTGTTATGACAGTTTGTTTAGTTTTTTGTGGGATTTTTTTCAAATATCAAGCCATAAGTTTAAGAAACATATTACATTTTTTGCACTCACGGAGTCTTTTGAATTCATCCAAGTCCATCTGTCTCTCATCATTTTTCTCAACAACCATTCAGTAATTTTGTTTATGAAGTCTTAAGCCCATAATGAAACGACAGTTACAATTTTAGATTTTTGAGAAAACTTTTGTTTTTTGGTGATGGACACAAAAATGGCTAAATACAGTCATTTGTCTAAAATGACCATATAAATCAACATTTAAAAAATTTTTTTGAAAACGCAAATTTAAAGAACATCTTTTCATCCATATGACCACGTGCTGAAAATTCCTTTAGGGGTCAATTTATAACCCCTGGGGTCTGGGGTCAATTTATAACAATTTGAAAACAGCTTTTTTTTTTTTACTTTTTTCAGAAGTTACACTATTTTGAAATTTTTTATTGTATTAAGAAAGTTGCTCATTATTTTTTTTCTTAAATCTTGCATGTAGTTAAAGAACCGTAAAGGACATCTTTTACCATTTTTAAAATTTTGGATTTTTTTAGAAAATGTTGTTTTTAATTTGTTAGGCTTGTTGGCCATTTTGAAAATCTTATTGGGTCCAGTCCCTAGGACCCAAAACACGGTCATTCAAGATCCAGTTTTTCCTTAGATTTTGCATGAAGTTTAAAGACCATGTATACCTAATATGACCTAATATTTTCACATGGCTTAAAGCTCTTGTCCTCTGGACTGAGGCCCTGAGATATGTCAAATTTAATCAAAAAGGTAATTTTTTGCTATTTTTCAATATCATTGAAATTTTTTTTGATATTTGAAAATACTATTTATGATGCGTTTTATCAATTTTGAAATTGTTATTGGGCCCAGACCCCAGGACCCAAAAAGAAAAAAAGGAACATAGAGGAAATTTTCTACTCCATGTGGCCACATGAAAAAATTCTTATTCTCCTGGATCTCAAAACTAGGCCATTTTAGGCTTCAAAACAAGATGTTCTTGAAATTTTTTCAATATTTAATATTTTTTTCTGGTCTGTAAATTACTTTTTAATTTGGGTTTACTCAAAAAATTTTGATGTTTTGGATATGCCCAAAATTTTTTTCAAAGTTGCGCTTCACTTATGCTGCAGTTTTGGTAATGACCGGAAATATTACTTTGACCAGTTTCTTTTATTTTTGGGAGTCCATTAGTCACTCAAGCTTGTTAGATTATAAATTTGTAGGTCAGAAGGGGGTGAGGAGGTATACAACTTATTCTCCAAAAATACCAAATTAAACCCAAAAAGTTATTTTTTAAATTAAATACTAGAATGCGATCTTTTTAATATAAAAATTATTAGTTTTATAACAACTTTAAAAATTTGGCAACCAGAAAAAAAAATACAATGAGGTACTGATTTTTGGCGATCCAGTATGCCAGCATTTTTTATTTATTTTTGGTGATGTTATTTTGAAATAACCTCAGGGGAATTATTATGTTTTGAAAGCATCCTCAGGAACTAAAGTATTGAAAACTGAGGAGAATGGCATAAAACAAGAGTTTTCAAGCTTTGTTTCAATTTGATGAGTAATAAATTTTGATTTAGCTATTTTAGTGTTTAAACCACCAATCCTAGTTTAATTAAAGAACTGCACCTTAAAAATTTACGGCTTGGCTTAGAAGTATCTTTACTTATAAATTGAAGAGACAAAACCATTTCAATCATTTAAATGCCTTATTTCCTAAGCAAACGCTATTGTTGGTAAAAAATTTCTAGATTCTATTCTCCAATTTGATGCGATTTTAAAATTTCATTTAACAAGTTTAGTTATTCAGATTTTAAACATTATATAGCTATTTTAGAAATCTATGACTGAAACAGGCGATCATTCTGACTTAACTTCTATTAAATTTTAATTCTTCTATCTTCTAATGCTTTTCTGATATTTTTTTGTAATTCATTTTGATTTTATAAATTGAATATTCTATTCTGTATGATCTCTTTTGGCAAGCATGTTTTGGCAGTTTCTAATCTTGTCTTATAATTATTTTCAGTTGATATTTTCTAATAACGATATTGTAGATGGTTAATGTGTGATTAATACCACATGCATATTTATTTATTTTTAGTGTTTAGTACAAATAATAAAAAAATTATTTAAACATTACATTATTTAAGATGTTACATTTATTACTTGATTAATCGCATGTTATCCTTGATATTATCATACGTAATGTGTTTTCAACACATTCCAAATTTTCTCGAAATCCATTCTTTAACTTTTTCTTAAATTTTGTATGGAGTTAGTGAACCATAGGGGCAATATTTTGACCTATATGGCCACTAGTTGAAAGGTTTCATTCTCAAAATCTCATTCCTCAGGCCAGCTTTGGTCAAATTGATGTTTTTTGATTTTTTCAAGGGATTTTTGTTTCCTTACTATCCTGAAATTTTGTTTGATGTTTTAAAATATCGTTTATGATTACCTTGCATTTTGGTCAGTTCTAAGGACGAATTTTAGAAATTTTATTTATTTATTTTTTTTTTTTGAGTTTTTTATGAGTTTAAAAGAACTTATAGAGGGCATAGAGTAGCCCATATGGCCACAGATGAAAATTCTTGTTCCCTGGGCCCAGGCCCTAAAATACATTAAATTTGATTAAAAAAAGCTACATTTTTGGTGTTTAGATTTGTTATTTGTGATTAGTTTTACATTTTTGTTTTTTTGAAGTTTTTGTCAAGTCTAGTTTCCAGGACTCGAAATATGGTAATTTTCTGCATAAAATTTTTGAGATATTATCAAACTCCTTTCATAGCTTTAAGTTTAGCAAGTAAATGATTACATTTTTTACTATATTAGAAAATAATATTGCTCCTTTTTTTATACCAAAATCCTTTAAAATTTAATAAGATTTAAAAGCTTAGCTTACGTAGTATCCATACTACTAAACACTTCACTTTTTCTATGAGAAACTTTAATCTGGATCAAAGATTGAATATCAATCCTTTTAATATTTAGACTTAACTTTTCTTAACTTTTTCACTGTTTTGTTTTTCTTATAGGTATTTTTTTTTTCACGATTTCCACAGTGATAAGAACATTTTAATTGATGTATTTGAGAAATTAAGTATTTATTTATTCATTATAAAGGTATAGCTTATCATTTTATTGGAGATTTCTAGATTTCTCATGTCTTCTCATAGCTTGTCCAGATGTCCAATATCCACTAAAATGCTTGTTTATTTCGATTTTTTCCTTAATTAATTCCTAAATTCTCGTATTTTAAATAAATTATGAAAATCTCCCGCAACATCTTTGTCAATTGATTTTATGATGCAGCTTAGCAGAAGAATTCATGGATAATTTAGATTACTTAATATATAAGTTACTAGAAGCTTCTTCTTTTATTTACTTTCGTTTGACAAGAATCATTTTTTTGGAATTATGTGGGTTCTAATTATTGCAGCGTTATTTTTTTAAGTTGGTTCAGTTATGTTTTTAAGTTGGTGCAGTTATGTTTTTAGGTCATGCTTTACTCATAGGAAAATATTAATACACTGGAAATTGTCTTGCTATGAGTTCCTTACATAGGGAGCTCATGAAAAGTAAACCTCCCATACTACCAAATCACCCATCTCACAACTCTATCACTGAAAATGCACCGAAGTCAAGGTTTTCTGAGCTGTGAGTATTAAGTATTTATTTTAATGTGAAGGTAATATTTAGCTGCCATTGACTGACTCTTGGTATTCTCAATATCATCATCATCGTTGTTGTTGTCATCTTCGTCATCATCGTCATCGTCATCATCATCACGGATTTTATGGAAAAAAAGAAATTGAAAATTCAATGTCATCATCAGTGGAGTACTTCTAACTATTAGTAACTCTGATGATCTGAGGTAATTTACAAAAAAAAATTAGTCCAGAATGTTTTTATCAGAGTAAGCTAGTTTGTGTGAACACAGCTCTTATACTTTTATTTTAGAGTTCCAAAACGTAGAAAAAAAGATTACACACCATCATCATGGAGTGAGTATTTCCAGGAACATAAGATTTTTGAATGTGATGGAAAAGTATCTTTTCAATGTTTTATTTTCTAATCACCTTACAATCTACGGCTAGGTTGTTCTGTTTTAATCTATGTGAAGGGGCTACTCACCAATTTTATTTGATAACTATAAAACTCTTTGTCTATTTAAATCTCATGAATTGTCATAGAATTTAATAAGGATTATTATTTAAGTAAAATGTCTTGTAAAAATTTAATAACCTTTTTAAAGTCCTAAATTACAGATATGAATGTTGATGTGTTTAGCTAAGACAGCTCAACCAAAAAATCAAATTACAGAAACAGTCAGTCTTCTGTTATTATTGTTTTTTTGCAGTATATCAGTTTCCCAAAATAGTAAATAAGCCATAATAATAGGAATTGTGTGTATGAATTTTTGTATTTATGCAATAGATAAAATTAAAAACTTTGGTTTTAGCAATAATTTCATCTAATCAAAAATACTCCCACACATTTTCAGCTTAATTAGGTTGATTTTTTTACTGAGATTTTTATGATATTAGTTTTTTTTTGGAAAATCTGGGTTTTTATTTTTAAAGCAAAATCATCTTTTTACTAATAAGTTTTGATGCTATAAGCAGGACTGCAAATTAGTGTCGGTTATCGGGCAATGTCTGTTAGAAATGTCAGTTTGTCCAATTGTAATCTTTCTTGTCCAAGAAAAAAAATGTAGTTAATTTTTAGATAAATGGTCTGTATTTAAGCTTATAAAACAATATTGTGTTTAGCGAACTATTGCTAAAATAATCATGTACAAGGCGTTTCATTTGTAAATTTAAGGGTTTGTGAGATAGAAAAATATCTAACTTAAATTCAGGTAAATGATGGTTTTACAAACATCACTAACGAGAGCCCTTTTTTTGTGATAAAAATATTTTGTTTTTATCGCTAAAAAATTGTTTTTGTGTTTTCAGCCCTTCAGATTCGTTAAAATTTTCGAAAATCTACCGAATCATCTTTTTTTATATATTTTTTTTTTTTTTCACCTTTCGAAAATCTCCTCATGCATAGGTGCTTTCTCCTAATTCTTACTGTTTTCTTCTACTTACTCACCAGAGTTAAGAAAATTTCATAATTTCATGACGCATTGTTTAAATTCTGCAAAAATAAAGAAAAAGCAGCATAAAAATATTGCAAGATCAGTGGTAAGGAAATATAAACAAAAATATCCACGATAGCTCAATTACAATATGAAGTATGAAAGTTAATTAAGTGCTAAGTATGCACTGTTAAAGAAAATAACAAAACAAATGTATCAAAATAAATATATTACTAATTAATATATTTAATATATTACTAATTAATATATTTAATATATTACTAGTTAATTAGATATTTACAGCCCTGTCTAAGTTAGAAATATGATTTCAGTTGGGAATTTTTTTATCCTTACTGATTTTCAAATTTTAGTGTTTTTTCATATTTATTACTGGCTTGTAAAAAGTGCTGACTATATTAATTCAATAAAAAAAATAATATTTACTTTGTAAATGTTGTTTATATTGGAAAACTAAACAAAAAATTTTCCAAAAAATTTCCTAACCTTTTTCTTTAATTATCTGTAGAAATTTAGTGTTTATATGAATGGTAAAAATGGTCCGTTGGTTTTGCTGCTTCATGGTGGAGGGCATTCAGCTTTGACTTGGGCTGTTTTTACTGTAGGCTACTTTTTTCTATGCTTATGAAAATTCAGATTATATACAGCTTATAAGCTGAATTCATACGGTGAAAGAATATGAAATATTAAACAAACATGAACAAATTGCTTTAAATACAACATCAATCATGGGAACTAGTCTCACATAAATTTTAAAGTGTTCCATATATCTATGATTTGTTATCAGAGATCAACTATTACCTCTACCTATCACCTAAGATCTGAACCATTTAGCTAAGTAAAGTTCTTGTTGTTAGGTTTTTATTTTACAGTTGCTTCATGCAAGGCTTGAAGCCACTACTAGGATGGAATCTAAAAGAACAGATAAGAATGAAGCTAATCTTACACAGTCTAAGAAATAAAAGCAGCACCCAGAATAGAGATCCAACTTTCATGGCAGCAGATTTTGATTTTGGATTTTGGATTCAATGTAAGAATTCCAAGAGAAGTTATTCGTGAACGTTATGCTTTAAAATAGAATCTATCGTAGATTGCAGTGAGCTCGCCATCATTCATCAGCACAGATGGAAGGAAGGATGCCATAAAGCTGTTTATGGAATGAAGCTTTGTTTTTGAAGCATTGAATGATACTAACCATCTCTTACACCATTCAAGAACAGTACGAAGATCATCTTCCGAATCAGCTGCCATTTCAAATTAAACATTTTTTGTCCTAAGGATGAGTACAAAGCAGTATCATCCGCATATATAGCAAGCTTGTAAAGAATGCTATCATGCAGATCATTGATGAAAATTAAAAAAAGAGTAGAACTCAAAACATAACCTTGCGGGACACAAAAATTTATAGAGTAACAGTTCAAAGAATGGCAATTGAGAATATTGGTTTCCCTGCCTGAAAAAAAGTCTTAATGATATTCAGAACTTCCCCAAAATATGACTTCATCTTATATAAAAGTCCAGCATGTCAACCCTCGTCGAATACCTTGGAAATGCCAAATGAAATTATCCTAGATTCACTGTAAACATCAAGAGATAGATAGACGCACTTACAGATGAAAGTCAGAGCATCAGCAATGGACCTACCAGAAAAAAAACCATAATGATGATCAGAAAACAGATTGAGCAATTCTAAGTGATCAGTAACTCATAAATTAATGAATTATTCAAAGACCTTACTTAAGATTGAAAGCAGACTGATAAAACATTATTTACAAGAATCAGGTTGTTTTCCAGAATTTTTGTATACTGAAACGACAGATGCTGATTTCCAGCAACAGGAAAACCAAGATTCAGCCACACACTTTTTAAACAACCTGCAGAGAATCTTAGAGTTTTGGTGAGTACTTTAGTAGTACAATTACAGGAATTTCATCAGGGCCAGTAGCTTTAGGTCAAGGGTAGCGATAACATTTGTAACCATTTTCGTGATGTTGAGATAAGTAAAGTTAGTGTCAGTCTTAGATGGAAAGTCAGAATCATGAAGAGCGGAGTTACTGAGGAACAGCTCAGCAAAAAGTTCTCCCTTATTTTTAGCATAGGTAATGACTTCAGGTCTTTGAAGAGTGGAAGGATTAAAAACTTAAACTTATTTGAAAAACTCCTATAGATGTGCCAGAAGTCTCGAGATTGAGTGACCAGAAGTTTTATGGACCTTGTTTTTAGTAAGTTTCTGCTAAAATTGTTTACCCTCTTCAATGACTCTTTTACCCTCATTGCGGGCTCTGGTAAAAAAGACATCTTTTTTCAGCACAACTACACTGAAGAAGGCAAAAATAATGGTTGTCATGAGCATTTGCAACAGCAATTGGATAAAATTATTGGTTTCATTTTATATTTTCGAAAGGTAATATATCGATGTCAGCATGAAACCAAGACACAATTTTTTTAGCACATTCTTCTGTATCAAGATTGATGATGTGTTTAAATTTAGAAAAAATGGATGCCAGCCTGGTATTTATATGTTTATGATGTCTTGGTGGTATAGTTTTATATAATATTAAGGATTGAAGCTACTAAGGATTAAGGATTAAACTACTTAATGCATAGTTATATTTACTTCTCCTTATGTGCGATTTCCATGCTGGTAATACTATTTGTATCACCAGTGTAGGTGATACTAAAGAAATCATATTGTTAAATGTACAAAGATTCTGAAACTTTCCCTAATAACTGGTGGTGTTTATGGTTACAAGCCGTTGTTCAACTGGAAATATATACATTGCATATTTTCTGGTTTTACCATTCAAAATAATATTAACTTATTTATGATCTGCTGTATGGAATAGTGTGACTCATTTATCTATTGCAGTTATAAGGCAAAAATCATCCTTTTATTGACAAAAATTCTGTAATCTATCCATGTGCTGAAAATTAAAAATAGTAAGCCAAATTGCTATTCCATTAAGTTTTTTTGAAATAATTGCTCACTGTCTGTAAATTATTTCTCAAAGTTTAAACTTGATGAAAAAGAAAATGTGAAAATATAAATTGCAATATAAATATAAATCAGCAGATGACTCATTGATAAAAATAAAACTATCCTGTAAAGTCCCATTTGAGGCAAACTGCCAAGTTATCAGATTGAATTAAATTTTGTTTTTTTACATAGATTCTGGACTTAAAAATTGAATTTATTTATCACTTTACCAATATTAAGGTTTGGGCATTTTTGATTCTGTCTGCCAGATGCGGTTAATACATACCCATTGAATTAATTTATAGTGATATAATTCCTGACTTCTTTTTTATTCTTGTAATTTTTTCTTTTTAGAAGTATCTTAGTTCTCATTGTGATTGTCAAGTAATAGCTATGGACCTAAGAGGACATGGTAAAGTTATTATTCTTAGTTTAATCTGTATAGCTAAAAATTTCATCTTTAGCTTCAGTCCTCTTTAAATTGGTGCCTGATTCTTTTTTTTTTTTTTTCTTTAGTTTTTTAGTTTTGTTTATTAGTCCTCCAGAAGTAGTTATTATGTTGGCAAATCAATTATTTGCTGTAGAATAATTTTATTTGCCAACATAGCATTTTAATAACAAAAAATTTTATTTTTTGGTGTAGGTGAAACCACTACTTTAGAAGATTTTAACCTGGATATTGACGTTCTTGCCAAGTAAATTATTTTATCATTTTCTTAAAATGATACCACGTAAAATATTCTGGGTACATAACTGATTAAATATTTAAAAGTTTTAAGAGATGAGTGAGTAATGCAGTTATTTTAATTCTTTTCAACATTCTTTAATTTATTTACTAAAAACATGTTAAAAGTTGAACATAAATAGTAAACAAAATCTTTTGAAAAAAAGTCTATACTTAGAAGTGAAATAAAAAAAACCTTAAGATGGCAGCTTCACCATCAAACAACAGACCGCATAATAGAAAGAAATTTATAATAGAAAGATGCTATATGAATTGCAACAGGGCACATGACTTTATTTAATTAATTTCTCCTGAAATTTCTCCACAATATTACCAACCCTATTTGATGTTATTAAGTTAAATTTATCTTTTTTTCAATGATTAAAATGATTGATCTGAGTAATAAGTTTGACGAGTCACAGGTAAAAATCAAATTTCAGATATAAGGGATTGACAAGATAAATGTTTAAAACTATTTTTAGAATAAGGTAGGGTAGGTTTAGGTCTCTATAATTTTGTTCTCTATATAAGCATTACATATTTAAATTAGTAGTAAAATAAGAAGAAAAGAAGAAATTATGTCATATATTCTTATCTATTAATAATTGATTTTACATCAAATAAATCATGTTATTTACAAGTCTAGATTAATAAATAAATCAATCATCTCTTTGACAAGGACTTGGATCCCAATCTCAGCTAGGAATTAAAAAATGAAATAAGTTCCTTAGTTTTTTGTGAATTTTTTTTTAGCACTCAAAACTAAATTTTCTCAAAGTCCAAGCAAGTCACACGTGCCATATTTTTCTATGTGTACGTATCGCCATGCCCCTGATTCATTATGTCTATATGTCAATTTCTTTGCGAATTCAGAGTAGATGGATGGCTTTCTGTATCTATTCCAACAGTTGGAATAGAAATTAAAATAATAAAACAAGCTTTTTAATCACAAATCCACTAAGCAAGTGACTTGATACTTCACTCACCCATAATCAATTCTACTTGTCCATAATCTTTATAATCAGAAATAATACCCAGTAAAATTTGCTTCATAGGCCTAATGCTATTATAAAAGCTAACAAATAAAAATAAACTATAAACAGTTAGATTATCTGCTGCTTTGAATCCATAATTAAACAAAAACTGCTATATAATCTGCAAGTATTCACTAGTCCTGTCAAGCAAGTGAGAACAAAAACAATCAGAATCTTTTCAGCCCTACAAAAATTTCATTTGCGTATTGGCTTTGGGTGAGCGTTATGTTCCACCGGTTGAGCTATAACAGTTACATTTTGTGACTATGTATTATTGAGGGGTATTTAATGTAAGATATCAATGAAAAAACATTTTTTTTTTTAATCACTAAGAGCTTAAGCATTATATTTGCTTTTAAAGTTTTAACTACATCTTTTGTGATTTAGTGATGTTGCAGATATGATTGGCACATTGTGTGAAACCCTTCCTCCAATTGTTATACTTGGACATAGGTAATATATGCTTTGAAGTCCTACCAGCAGTATCTCATGGCTCATATTTAATGCACTGAGTGAGAATTTATATTCTTTGTTACGACTTACAATATCATTTTTCGCTGTTGTTGTTTAAATAAGGCCCAAATAAATTTGAGTAAAAAATGGTACAATTCCATATCATGTCACACCTGTTTAAAAACAGCAGTAGAACCCACATGTTTCATTTTATTAAGAAACTTTGCAAAGTTTTTTTTCTTAACAGATAATTAAAAAAATTTAAAAAAAACTGATAAATAATAATCTTTTTTTTGATTTTTTCAAGCTCTTAAATTAGCTTTGGTCATTAGTGGGTTATCCAGGGTTTTGGTTTACTTAGAGCTCCCATTAGAGCTTACAGTAAAGAAAATCATTTGTCTTTAAGAGGGGTCAAACCTGCTGCTTTGTGACAAAAACCAAAGGCTTAACCCCTTGGCTAAGTTGATTCTGGTTTGATTCAAAAATGCTAATCTTTGAACGAAAACAATATATATATATACATATATATGTATATATATCAGGGGCTGATCTAAGTCCAAAGTGAC
>JAUZNK010017982.1:0-21560 GCA_035046665.1 Euphysa ruthae
CTTTATATATATATATATATATATATATATATATATCCATAGTGCGTTTAACTATCTGTTACAGGTATACAAGCTATGTGTGTGGCTTTCCAGATGTTTTCTAAGCCTTGTTCATTCATTTAAACTAGACTGGTAACGAGTTTTTGAATTTTTGATAAAAAAATTTTAAGTGGTAACCAAGTGGTATAAAATTTGTATGATAACTCATAAATTTTGATGGTAAAGAACGAAATTATTTTGGCCACATGTAGGTATTAAAATACAAAGAAAAAATTTGGAATGTTGTGATACTCTTGAAAAAAATTTTTTTTTTTTTTTAAATATTTGTGGGGAAAATATTTATCCTGCAATGATACAGGCTCATTTATAGATTTAAAACAAGATGCACATTTTCTAAATATTGTGCTCTTGTATTGTATTGTATTGTATTGTATTGTATTGTATTGTATTGTTCTGTTGTAATATACAAACCCAAATTGCTTAAACTTAATTGCTTTTTAATTGTGCAAGTTAATTCTATAACGGATTTTGATAGATAATCTGTTACGCAAAACTTAGTAAACAGTAGAATTTCGCGAAGCATAACGTAAAAAGGACAGTGAAAACCTTAGTAAATTTATACTTGGAAAGAGGCAACATTTGAGAGTTTAAAACAATTCAAACAATTTATCAAGAACTTCATGTCAGTAAAAACTATCGAGTTGATGGACAGCATTCGTTTTACTGTTTTTTACTTACATTTGAGATATTTATAACTGATTTTTTTTTTTACTAATGTAAGTTTTCAATAAAAAAATGTTTTAAAATTTTTTTTATTGGTTGAATTAATAAGTTCACAATATGGCAAACAGTTTTCATGTTGAAAGTATTTCATTTGTAAAGTATATTCTATTTATCGGGCAAACTTACTCGTACACTGCTAATAAACCACTCGAATTGAATTTGAGTGGACGAAATATTAAAAATTTTGGTAACACCGGTTCGTTTAAATTATGCGCACTCTTTTTGTTTAGGCCTGTATAATACGTGCAAAGTTCTTGAACAGAAAAACAATTATTATTTCTTGACCTTCTTCTTCAACAAAAAAATTGTTCCATTCATTTTGGTTTTCTCTGAATCTGATATTGAGTCAGGATAAATATCACTAAATAAAATTCCACATCCATGAGGTGAAACACCAATAAGAGCTTTGTCAGTTACTGTGCTCTTGTAATTAATGAGCATTAAAGAGCTAATTTATAAATTCGATGCTTGCTAGAATGTAAATTCAAATTTGTATCAAGAATTAAACCAGTCACACCGTGTCCTGTTTTCATAAAACTTTTAGTCATTTCTTTCAGAAAGAATCTTTTTTCTGTTTTAATTTGTTATGTAAAAAGGATTAGATTACATCCATTAAATATACATTGTACTGTTGACACTTATTTATTGATCAAGTATGCTACAATTAAAGAGTTGAATCCATGTCAACAAACTATTTCTCCTCGCTAGCTGCTTTGTCTGCAATCAAGATAGGGAACTATTGGTTTGAATTGATAATAAGGCTGAAAAAATCATATGCTCGAGTAATTAATTTGAAAATTCTAAGTTTTTTTTCAGTAACTTTTACAGTAAATGCTTTTTTCAGTAAATTATCAAGCCGACTTTTAATTTTACAAACTGCTGATCAGCTACTATCATCTCACTGCAATAATTAGTATAAATGTGTCAAATGAGTTCTGTCCATGAAAATTTGACTACAAAATTCAGTGTATGTTATGCCTCAAGAAAAAAGATAAAAATCAGGAAGAAAGGAATGCATGGCGAAAAGTAACGGAAGTCGTTGTACACACAAACTGGTTAATAGTTTGTAAGACACGACTGGACTGTGATAGTTGGGCTTCTGATGTAATGGGAAGAGTACAGAGTTGCGCCAATTTTGTTGCTGCTGAAATGATATACCATACAGCCTGCTATGTTCAATCTTCAGGTGATCAAACAAATGTGGAAGAAACACCGAAAACAAGCGGCCGAGCAATCAACAAAGACATAAAAATTTCCTTTGAATTGGCTTATGATTGGTTGGAAGACGAGACAAAAACTCACACGCTGGTTGAGTTTGAGAACAAATTGAAATTGCTCAATCAGACGAGATAGTTTCCAGGCTGTACGCAAAGCAATTCCTGCTCCAAAAGTATGGGAATACATATTCTACAACCAGGAGGAAGGCAAAGAAAGTGTATTATCTTTAAAATCATGACAGCATACATAAAAGAAAAATAAAAGGAGAGAAAAGAGAACACAACGAAGAAATTACTCGAATAATTACTGCAGCAACTAGTCCTATCAAAGTTTGAAATTCGCTAGCAACGGTATAACAATGACACATATCCCACAACAGAAGACATAACCTCAAAATATTGGATTCCAGGAAACTTTTCACTTTTGCTGAAAATCATATTTAGTTCAGAACTTAAACACGAAAGGATAGGACAGCGCTTTGTTAAGGCTGTGTGTCAAAGATTTGTTATTCCACCACTATTATTTGGAGTCAGTGTTGTGTTAGATCATGCTTTTGGATCAAAGTGACTAATAAATCATTTGTTTTGCCAAGGGTTCTCTATTTTTTAAGCCAAGGTTGTAAATTTTAAACAAGTAAGTCATCGGATAAAGTCATCGGATGCAGAGCAAATACTGAATACCCAGGTAAAGCGTTTTTACTAAGTTGAGTGCCGACAATGTTGACCATAACATTGCCACAGGTAAAGGTACTTTTCATGGCATAGAAATTTTGGCTGCTATAACAAAGGTATTGCTGCGACCCGACAAGCTTCAGCCAACTGATAAGTTGATTTTAGGAAAAGGATTCCCTATCAAAACATACCATTACCCACCAAGCCCAAGCTTAGAATCAGTTTATTTCAGAAACTATTATAGTTTATTCATGCCGTAGACGCTACAGTCAACCCTGATCGTTGATGATCTGTGGCAATCAGCTGCCATGTTCATGAACCAATTTTTTCCGCAACCGAACTGAAAATGTAGGATGTATCAACGGGATCACAAAACTCAGCTTCAAGAGTAACCATGTTGTCAGAACTGAACCTGAAACTATCAATTCAAAATTTCATAAGCGTGACATTGTTATATGTGGTGGAGTTGGCTAAAATGTTAAATTTTGGCACTCCAGTTATGACAGTTGATCAGTCCCTGTTTATCAAAGTTATGTATATTACAACTCCAAAATCTTTAGGCATAGCGTGTCGGTTGATGGTTTTCATACGCTCATGTATTTGCTGAAAGTATCGGTACTTTGATGGAAGGGTCTAGTCTGGAGCTCGCTACTGTACTTTTTCATAAAAATGAGAGTTTTGAAGAATATTTTGATTATAAGCTGGTCCCAGTTCTTACTTCATTATTCAAGGGCAATTTCATGCGTAAGCCAACCAAAGCTGCTCTCCCAAAAGCTCTTTCCCTCAAATCAAGTAGGATAGCTTCGGAAACAGAGAGACAATATGTAAGTGAGGGAGGTGAATAATTTTATGCCGTCATTTGGCAGCCATTTGCAACATTTTGACACGCCATTCAGCAGTACGTTGACTACACAAAAACACACTATGGAAACTATGCCATTGTTTTGTTTGGCTGTTTGGAAAAAATTTTTCTATAAAGTACCATGACTTCCGACGTACGATCCAATCAGGGAGGCGTCCAGATGTGCAAACCACCGTGGTTGCGCAAGTTTCTGGAAGACAGTATGACTTTCTAAGCAGTGATCACAATAAAGTGCAGTTCATTGATGATAATCTTGCAATAGCGTTTGAGGCCTAAGGATGCAGGGTTGTCAGGGCAATTGAGGATGCAGACACCCAGATTGCTTCGCAAGCACTAGATATGGTTAGTGAGAAAAGAAAATGTGACAGTTTACACTGCTGATACAGACGACAAAATCATGCTTCTGTACTATACGAACTCTGAAATGAGAAATATCAGATTCATTCCTTTTGGAAAAAAGAAGCAGAAATTACAATTGGATATTGATGTGTAGCTCTCGATCACTGCGCTCAACAGATATGTTGCTCGATATCTGCTGGCCATATACTCTTTCTCCGGGTGTGATACAACTTATACAGTTTATGGGCAGGGAAGGTCATCCTTGATGAATCTTATAAAAGAATCAAAAAAAGCAAAAGAGTTTTGCGCAGTTTTTATGAGAAAAAATGCAAATGCAGGTCTATAGTTGTTCGTACTGTTTTACAATGGAAAACTTGATGATAACTTAACGAACCTAATGTACGTATGTTACTTTAAGATGACGGCACTGGCGAAGAAGCAATTGCAGCCATAAAAATTGCCACCAATTGAATGAGCTACATGGTTTCACTCTCTGCATGTGTATTTGCAAGTGCTGGAGTGGCACATTTCTGGAAGCAAACGCAGATCCACTGGAATGGGGATGGGAAATACGAGATGTGAAATTGGCACCAATTATGAAAGATCAGGTTTCATATAACTTTTTTTCTAAAAAATATTAAGACAAATCCTTTTAGATATTTTCGAAATTATTCTTCTACTAACTTTTCATTTCACCTAAAGTGGCGTTTCCCGTTTGAATTCTATTATTCAGTCTTTTGATTAATTTTTTAGATAGGCTAAAGTTGGGTAAACTTTCATGATTAGAGACCATGTGGAAGTGCTGTAAAACGAATGTTAAAAATCGCGTTGCTAAACCAACCCTCGCCCCCACCCGCCACCACCCATAAACCTTTCGAGGATGCAGAAAGTATAAATCCGTAGCCTATTAAACGGTAACTTATACGTGAATATTTACGTTTGAATATGCTGTATCTAATATACTTTATAGCGTTTAATTTTCGCTAGGATTAATTATCGCGAATTTTGGTCTGAGTAGTGAAATTAAGTCCTCATGAAAAGTTGACATGTAGTGTGAAATTTTGTACACGCAAAACATTTGAATAAAAAGTAGCCAATTTTACAGCAAAGTATAATCGTCTAAATGATCGATTCGCAAAAATAAGTACTCGTGAAAGTTCTAGAAAAGGCTGATTAGTGAAATTAAGTAATTGCAAGAATTAATCACCTGAAGGTAGTTTCTTGCCGCTAGCCACAAAGTCCCGAGTATATACTGAACATCATTAGATGCAACTGCAAGTTTTCGAGCCAAAGTCGGTGTTCTTGTCGTTCACACGGTTTGCAGAATGCAAGAACCCAAACGAATTAAGCTCGCACAAAGAAGTAAATAAAGAAGATGATGATGATGATATCGAAACGAATCATGCAGAATTTGGTAATATATTTAGTGATAACAAGTATTCTTTTGTTTCTGACAATTTTACCCCAAGAGCGGTATTTTCTTTTTACCTGTATCTATGACCTAGAGATATTAAAAAAAAAATTAAACAAATAGTAGTTGAACAATCCTGATATTTAATTATGTTCACTATCAATATAAATGCGTTCAACAAAATTTCATCATTTGAATTTTGCTTTAACACTGAACTTTCGATTAACTACTAAAAAACTCATTTTTACCCCCTGAAATTTTTAAAAAATAAAAAAATGCAAAAACTTAATGTTCGGTAGGGATTTTTGAAACCTTAAAAATGACAATTTGCATCACGTTTGGTTGAAGCTGCTAATAAGACGGCCTTTCATTGAAAGCGATTTTGAACAATTTTAGCCATTTTTCAAAAATCACAATTTTAACACCCTAATTTCAACAGGCAGTGAAATCTGTTTCCATGACAGTAAAATGAGATAGAGATATAAAGCGGCATATCTGCTTCAGTAGTTAGTTGAAGGAAATTAATCTTTATAGCTTTTTACATTTTTTCATTTGCGTTGTTTGTATGAAACACTTAACCCTTGTGATATGATCCCTGGAAAATATAGATTGAACAATTGAATAATATATGCAAATATTTGTCTCCATATTTAGGAGGCATTTTGCAAGTGACAGCACCTTTGTTCTCAAATCGTGTCTTAACCGTACTCAGCAAGCAAAATATACACGGAAGATGAAAGAGAATTAAGACATTAAGACGAAACTGAGTACAAACCTTAAAAACTATCACAAATTCACAGCTCAGAGAAGCACGTTAAAAGCCTTAATGATGTAATAGAAAACGAATTTGACCCTGGTATTGAATCATCAAAGTTGTTAAATCTCAGTTCTGGAGTCTCATTTGAAGACTATGGCTTGCTTAAAATTTTCGTCATCTGTCATGAAATTTCTGTTGCATTGATAAAAAAAGACACCAAATTTACTCTTCTGATAAGTCCTTCCATCACCCAGTAAGTCGCAATTGAGTAAACCTATTTTCACATTCATTAAAATACCCAAGGTTAAAGCAGGTAACTCCACAAAAACCGATGCAGTTAACAGAATCGTAACTGGAAAGCTTCTTGTAATATCAGCCTAAACATCAAAGTCAATCAACTTTGAATCAACATTAGAATACCCGCTTTCACCTATAACACATATTATAGCCAACACTGATGGATCTAGACGGACAACAACAAATAATAAGCTTATTGACGTTGTATGCACGTTCAAGAAACAGTCCATTTGTCAAAATCAAGACATTTATCCAAATAGTGTGGGTGCGTATCATTGACTTAATCGCTCAAATTCGCATGTTGACAAAGCAACTTGATACTTTTGAGAGCTTGACTTAAACAATACGAAAATGTTATGAGAAAGTAGACTTAGTACCTCATATTTATAGAAAGTCTAGTATCAAAACGACAGTGGATGAACAGGTACGTCAGGTACGTTGTCTTAAGTTACTGGTAAATCTTTAAAAGTGAAGGTAACTCGCGATTCTAACCGCTTTTTGATGAACAATGATAAGAAAACGCAAAAGATAACCCTATTATTTGTCTACGTCAAAAAAAAAATAGAAATAAATGCAAACGAAATAGTATTATGAAATGATGGAATGTGTCAAACTTTTACAATCTCTGTTACTAATGACGACAGTAAAGTTATACTCCATGCAATCAATGCTTTGAACAAAATTTTATCAGACAAGAAAGTAATTTATCGTTCACCATCAGCAAACACTGACGTAATTTTTCTTTCATTGGGTCTCGATGGAAAAAAAAATCGTGTAAATTTGATCATATACGCGTGTAATAGAAAAATTAGATGGCTTAGCGAATTTAATATTCCAGGAGAAATACTTTAAGCTCTAATAGGATTTCATGCTTATGAAGAACTGAATTAAAAAGGAAAATAAATAATGACATATTTTATTAAGACTCATTAATGTATAAATTAATCCTCTTCTCTTTTGCACCCATTGTTAGCCTTCCCTTCCCACTTTTCTTTCATTCTTTTTACTTTATCTTTATTTTTATTTTTCATTAAATAAACACATTCAATAAACCAATACAAATCAGGTGTATTCCTCCAGAACAACCCAATTGCATAGCAACTTTCCTTCACCGCATACGAAGTATAGATTATTAGTGTATACTTGACTATTGTAGTTTTAAACTTTTTTACCAAAAGAGTTTTATTATTATATTCATAAATTATAAAGATACAGCATGTAACGTTACTCTAAATCTGAAGTTTTTTTATTATTGGTGAAAAAAGGAAATCTAATGTTAACTAGTAACAAAGCTTAAAAAAAGATTTAAAAATTTTTAAATGTACAGAAAAAATATAGTTTTACCCCCTGATTTTCATTATAATGATTAAGGTATTGAATAAATTATGTTAAGTTATTAGCTTGACTATCTGGGGTTATAATCAGCTCAGATTCATTGTTTTAAAAGAGTTGAAACAGCACTTAACTACAATATATTGAACATTGTTTATTTCATTTTTTTAGTGTCAAATTTTTCAGTTGCCCTGGTTTTACCTCCGTAACTCTTTCTTGCCACCTGTTCAGCCTAAAGACCATGTCAACTCTTGCTCTTCAATCTTCTTGATACAAGCTATAAGAAAAATATCATCAAAATTTACACCTCAAAAGGTCAACCCATATCACCTGGTCTAACGTATCTTAACATTTGAGTTTGGATAATTTATATAGAAGCACATTACATATCATTAAATTATTGTATGGGTGCAAATAGGCAACGTTTTATTGTTGTATAACATTAAAATTGTAAAAACCATGTAAAATAAGGAATAAATAAAATTAAAACAATGAATTTAAAATGTTTCGGGAGGGCTTATTTGTTAAATCGTTTTCTGCTAGTGCAAGCTTTAACTGATAGAAATGAAATAAGTTGATTTTATTTCTGGTTGTGATCTGTTTTATCAGCAATTCCAAATTAGACTATGTGGTTGGCAATCATCAAATATGTTTTCAAAAGATTTAATTTTTGGAGATATGATGCATTCAAGATTTTAAATAATTGTGCGGGTATTAATGAACTTACTTGATATTTGTTTCAGGGATATGTGCTGAATCACTGATAAGTTTGACACATGAATATCAAGTCGATTGGCTGATGAATAACGTTGTGGATTGTCTATTAAGTGCCCAATCCACAGTTGAATTTCTGCTGCTTGCAGACAAGTTTTCTTTAGACCCATTGGTGGAGAAGATGACAAAGTCCTTGCGGTACAAAAATATTAAAAATCATCCAAGATATAAAGAAATCAAATCAGAACTATTAGTCACTATTTTGGAAAATTCTTTGAAGGTTTGTCCAAATAACAACCATTGATGATGAAGCGCTCCCAGAGGAAGTGACTGCTTTCAAATGTTTAACACAAAATCAGGGAGTAAGATGTCTCAATTACTAAAAGAATAAAGTTAACTCGATTAAAAGAAGTTGTTTATATAGAAAGTTTAGTTCAAGGACGCGATTTTATATCTTAATATATTTCTATAACTAGTCGGTCCTGAAATAAATTTATGTTTATCATGACCTGATTAAAATCATGATGATTGACTTATTGGTCAGAATATTATTTTATATTAAAAGTAAATATAAACAGAAAAAGATTCGATGATAAGATCATTCAGATCTTCTTCCGAATTAAAAATATTCATAATCGAACGCAATCAAATTTAAAAAGTTTTCATTTCTGCACTAATTTAATATGCTTTCGTTACATATAAACAAGGATGATACGCTACGCTACCTTTGTTAAAGTATCGCTTACTAATCAAATATCGAATATACCAATTTCGAAGTGAGTTTCGATGATCCCGTATAACTGCAATTTCTTTGTTTTCAATCTTAAAGAGAAGTAAACCACTAAATAACTAAGTGATAAACTAAAAAAATATAGTGGTAAACACTCTACCTGCATTGAAAAAAGTGTACAGAAATAGATGGTAATTGTTTCAAAAGTTATAATGAAAAATTGATTTACCTCTGCCTTTTCAGTAAAAGCCGTACAGACGCTTAAGAAGCATCCTTGGGGCAATAAAACTTTTTAAATTCTGTCATGCTGTTTTATATACCAAAAAAAAGGTTCCTTGAAAAATGTTTGAAATCTGTTACATGTTCACCAAACAAAATATGATGCATTCATTTTTTGCAAATAATTTCGATGTGATATTTTTATACAATTGGTCAGGTTTTAGCAGACAAAAATTAGTGTATCACCTGACTGGACTTTTGATTTTGCAATTAACTTTTTTATTCGTAAGTTTATTTCTTCCCTAAAAATGAGAATGAGGTTTAAAGGAAAAGTGGCGATATAATTCACAATTTTATCATTAAAAATGAGAATTTTTAATGGTTGCCATGGTTATTGTTATTAAGCTAATCATTATCTAGGAGCTAAAATGTTGGGAATGACGAGTAAGCCATTATTTAACGTTATCAAGGAAAAACTATTTTATAATGCAAAAATGTTTTAAAAATAAAATTTTTTTTGTTTTGATAATAATTACTGTTTCAAGTTTCATGATTCAGTTCTACACTAAAAATTGGATATTTATTCATGCATTGTTAAATAATTTTTGCCGAAAGACAGAAATTCTTAAGGAAGTATTTTTTATCTACCAAGACAGTTTTTCGCAAAACCCATCTTTCTTTCCCTAAATTTTTGATATGTTTCATGCATTCATATGTAGCTAATGTGAAATATATTACACCAACATCAAATGCCTAAAGATTAAGAGAAAATATGCAATTAATTATTGTGTTTTTGCTATTTATCAAACGCATTTAGCTACTTAACAGGGAATTAAAATTTGAAAAATGAACAATAAAAATGAAATTAAAAGCTTGAACGAAGTAAAATTGACTTTTTTTTGTCTTTAGACATTTATATCTTCATATGCAGCCCGTCAGAAATCTATTTACTCCGATGAATTTCCTATTCTTTATTAACTTGCGATATAATCATAGAAAAGCATATACTCAACCAGAAAGCTCATTTAAACAAGCAGAATATTCTATCTTACAGAGGTCCTAAATTTTAAAACTCTCTAAGTTGTGAAATAAAAGGTGTCAAAAGTCATCAAAAAATTTTTTTAAAGTTTTCTTCTTTATAATGCACTATAAAATGTCCATTTAGTATCGAGTGAGACTTTTTTAATTAGCTTATCTTTTAATGACTTAGTAATTACTTTAATTTAATTTTTCTTTCGTCCAGCCCTCCTCCTTTATTTGTTTATTGCTACTTTTATTATTTTACTTGTACTCTCCCAAATAACTCATTTAGTTAACATAATTCCTCCAACTAAAATTGATGTCTTACAAAGGGTTGTAAGAAAAGGTATTCGGTATTTTAGCCTTGATTTATCTTTTAGATTTCCCTTCCAATTTCAACATAGCAAAGTCTTATTAATTAATGTTTACTTAAATTGGAACTTGTGTAATTGTTTGTCTTTAATGATATTTCAATCTTGTAATGTTTATGCGTGTTTTCTTAGTATTTATTAAGGAAAGAAATTGTATTTATACTTATATGTTATGTCTTATGTTGGCAAATATATAATACTTAATTTAATGGTTGAAAAACTCTCATTCAGAAAAGTCTTTTCTCAGTTGATAAAAATGATCTTAAGAATTGGAAAAAAAGGTAATTTTAACTGACATTAGGTAGATTTAGCAAACAGAGACTTAAGGTGGTAGACTGGTGTTACAAATAAAACCTTTAATCATTGCTATTTTAACTTGATTTTCGTTACAAAGAAAGATCGTTATACGCAATAATAAAAAATAGGATAAAAGTTTTAAAATTAGGTCCCGAGCCCATATTTTTGGAGTATCTAATGCTATGGACTTATAATTGTGACTAAGTTAAAATTAAGAGCAAAAAAGGATTATACCAGAATTTTATATAAGCGTAAAGGATTAAATTTTTCTGGCATACATGAAAAACTACAACATCTGCTACTATTCCTTGTTATTTGAGCACACCTTAAAAGTTTCAAATAATTTGGTTGACTAGATCCTGAGCTATTTGTCGCAGTGTACTTAAAAACCATGCATTTATTTATCAAAAAAACCACAAAATTTGAAAAAAATTAATAAACATACTTTAATGTCATTTCTATCAACTGCAAAGGCCTGCGAGTCTGGGTAGACTCATTTGAACATCGAGATAAAACGATTGCCTGGTTGGATACTGCATATAAGTATGGAAATTGTACCTTCAAAACACCGAAAATACAAAATATCTTTGTTGTTACTCAGAGAGAACAAAAATAACATGACAGCTAGTGAAAAAAAAATGATAAAACAGATTATAAACAATTATAAAAATAAATAACTTCATATAAAACAACTTCCTTTTCAGTATTTTCACTACATTAGAATTATACATGGAGCACCCACAAACTTAAAGCTTAACAATTTCATTTAGAAGAAAAACAGTTATCATAGCCATTTTCTATGTAGGTTAAATTGCCACAGTCGTTTTTAGAAATTTTTAGATTTAGTACTAGTGTACCAACGCTGATTACAACATTATCACAGTTTTAATCAGCCTTTGTCAATTGTCTTCAGAGCTACTTGTCTTTAGAAAGAACCTAATATTTCAATTTTATCATGGCTTAAGAAACAGCAAAAAACATGGTAAAAGGCGATGTCGTTGATATTGAGATAAGGAGTAGATATTTGCAAGGTTGTACAGATGGAAACAGTCTAATCCAGAGAAATGTAATACGTTGATTGCCTGTTTCAAATGCTTTAATAATCATCTTGGAAGCCCGTACCAGAGATTGAATTTTCTGGAAAAAGGGATATTTTTGAAACTTCAATAGTAGCATCAAATACAGGTTGCTGTTTAAATTCCTCATCACATTTTAATTCTTTAAAAGTGTTCTTTGAATCTACATGGTTGTTAAACTTCTTTTTTTAACCGAAAAATATTCACTCTCAACTCCACGTTTTCGACCTTTTGATCACTCAATTGTTTTTCTAAAGCTTTTGCTTCATCTTCTTGAGCTTTACTAATGCTTTTAAACTCTGATAACCTTTCATTAGCTCGAATGAGATCACGTTTGCTCAACTTTAAGCGTGACACTGTATCTTGCGTGGAGAATTTGGAGTTCCTGCGCTGCTTGATTCTGTTTTTTCCAATCGTTTAATTTATCATGCGCTTGAAGAAGCTCAATATCTCGTTTAGCCAGACTTAACTCTGCTTTTTTAAATTCCTGCTTGCATGCAAAATTACACCTTCCAAAGTTCTTGTTTCTGTTAGATAACTCATCATTGATAAAGCTTAGCTTTTCGTTTTTAGCAGTGATACTTTGCAACTCTTCTTTAGTTGCCAATAGGCATTTGTTTAGTTCTTGCAAATTCCATTCAAAAGAAATTAACTTCAACATTTGAGCAACCCTTTCACCATGTTCCAAACAGTGGTCGTATTTTATTTCCCTTAGTTCTTTCTTTGTCGCAAAAAGTTTTGTTTCCAAATTTTTGTTTAATACCATTTGTTTTAAAAATTTCTCTTCAAAACTAAGTTTAAGGCTTTCCGATTTTTCTAGCAACTTCTCTGTTTTCGCAAGGTCGGCGCATAAATTCTCAAAATGATTCTTTAAAATTACTATTTCTGTTTTCAGTTGATCAATTTTTTCAGACTTATTAAATTTCGTTTTGTTTATCATTTTAGATAAAAAGTTTTTTCTACTTCTTGCTTTTTGGTAGGATGTTTGAGCTTTTGAACGATTTTTTCCAAAACATTTCTCAAAAATCGATGGTTGTATATTTGAATTTTCAGTCATTTTTGTAAAATTCAATTTAGCTTCTTCAACGGCTATTCCAAAATGAGACGTCATTACACAATCGTTATATTCTTCAAAAATCATTTTTTATCAAAATTCCTGAAATTGAATAGTTTTGAGTAGGAATTTTTGAATCCAAAAGGTTTACATTTCAAATCCGAATTTACTTTACTTGCTTGTAAAAGAAAATCTGTCTGCACTAATTTCGTCTTGTATTTACTCCACCCAATCTAGTTGTGTAAAAGAACTTTGGTTTTCTCAACACCAACGAGTAACAAAACAGTTTAAAAATGTTTTTAACCTCAAAAAGTTCATGAATTAGTCGATTGTTATAAAAACTAAATATAGAATTTTAGAGTATTAACTATTAGGTTTTCTTTAAAGTGAAATATCTTGTTTCTAAATTAGTAAATATCTATCCATTTTAACTTCATTTCACCCTTTGGAAGTTTTATTAGTTCGTAATTTTATTTTTTTTTTTTTTTTAATTTTAGTTGTGAACGATTTCGCTGAACCATAACTTCCATGTTTTATCGAAAAAAAAATTCCGCGTGAGAGGTTAAATAAGGTCTTTTCTGCTTTCTGCTTTTATTCTCTTCATCAAAAACTTGCATGGATTCAAGCCATAACATTTCATTTTTAGTGTTTTACGAGATTTTATTCCAGAAAACCAGCCAAGTATACCAGCTTCAGGATATTTAGAATCAAGTTTCGACTTAAAGTGTTTCCTGGTTATATATGAAATATGCAACACCTGTTTTTTTTTATATCTAATTGATTTCTTAGTTCTCATTTTCATTTCATAATGTAAAATATGAAAGATGTCAATTTACTTCATCAAAAAACTCTGGAAATTTACCAGAATGTAGGCACAGAACAGTTCGCCGTGATGTTTCTCGGCATTTATCGTAAAATATTTATGCAGAGAAAGTGAGAATGTTTGATTTAATCAATTTTATTTTCACGCAACAGCGTTATTCCGCTTGCAAAGGTTAAAATTAGTAAATACACAGAATTATCAATAACACCACGAAGCACAACCAGTTCTGTGTATAATATAAAGGATTGCAGTACAGATGCTTTTCACTGATTGAAATCTGCCAAAGATCTTGGTCGTCTCACAAATTCACTAGGCAAGTTTCCATTTAAATTTAACATTGTCGGCAGAAAGATAAAAGATGTAATTGGTGCCCTGAATGCTAACTTTAAAAAACAAAGAAGCCTCCTTGTGCATTCCAAACAAACTAAATACATATAGTCTTATAGGAGTAAAGATAAAAGGTAGAACCAAATATTGTAATTAAAAGCCGGCTTTACTTTAATGGGCCAATATGACTTTTTGACCGTCTAAAATTTCATACTTTGGTTCAAATCTTATTCATCAGATCAAAGCTTTAGAGTAATGTAAACAAGACATTTCAAACTCAATCAGATTTCAGCTTTGGATTGCCTCAGTGATCATTTTTTTAAATTTCATGTTTGTTTATAGCTTGTTGTATAGTTAATTTTGTGATTGCCACTGGTAAATAAATCGTTACTTACTTATCACAGGCCGATGCATGAACATTACACTTGTTTAACTTTGATGAAACGTTGGTGAGAAATCTTGAGATTATTTGTAAATTACAAATTAAAGAATTTAATAGATAGCACAGCTTTTTTTTTGTTTGTCTTACAAATTGCTATAAAGTGCAAGTGCAATTTTCTTATTATATACTTGGAATTTCGTTTGAGGTGTTTTCTTTCAACCGGTAAATAGTAAAAATTTACTTGAAAATAAATATGCACTTACTTCAAATAACCGCATGTTTCATTTTTCAATGATTTGTTTTAAAATTACAATGTGACGTGAAATAGAAATAGTAAAACAATATTGCTGAATAAATGCAAAAATCTCAAAACGAACTAATGAACTCCCTTTGTGAAAAAAATGAAACTTATGTAACGTGGTTCCCCTTAGAAAAACAAAATTTATATTCTTTTTAAATCTTCTCACATCTGAGGCATAACAACAATCTAAGCTCAGAGAATTTAAATTTAAAGTAAATATACCAAAACCGCTATTAAACAAAAAATATATATATTTTAGGAAGAAAAACCTCGCTTAATTAACCCAAACTCTTTGTGGCGATGGTTTAAAAAAATAAAGCTTGTTAGAGAAATTAGAAGTTAGAGTAGAAGGTTTTCGAATAAAAGAGTAATAAAATACATTTTGTAGTGCCTAACTGAAAAACTGCAGATATATCCATTTAAAAAAGGAAAATGACAGGCCAACATGCTTAGGGGGTAGTATCCGCCGATTTCTTTCATTCTGTGCATAATTACGACTTTGATTTGAATAGACCTGTTCTCTTTCTGATGATGAGTTACTTAAAAACATTGTAAGTAAGAATTGATAGAAAATTTAACAGATATATTTGCACAATATGCCATATGCTACCTCACGCTGGTAATTTTTCAATTTGCAAACAGGGGCAAAACATCTGTAACGTCACTGGAATGCATTTGTGCCAACATAACTGAGCTTTCTTGAAAGTTTAATAAGGATCTGGAGACCAATGCCTCACCTCTGTCTTTTAATATATGTGGTAAAATTATATATGTAAATGAATAAGTAGTAATTTTAGGTATTATTATTGATTCTAAACTAACTTTTTCGAAGCATATGCGTAAATTATGCACAATAGCAAATAACAAAAATTCTTGTTCGCTTAGAATTAGAAGTGATTTGGATATTCTATAGCACTCTGATACGGATGTTTTATAAGAAAACTGTCTATAACTTCATCCAACGTGTTCGAAAATGAGCTTTACGAGTAATTTTCAATAACCACCAACTTAATTTTGAGGAATTCCTTCTCTCAGAAAACGCAATTATTGTTCAAGCAAAAGATGTTAGAGAGATATGAACCTATCAACAAAGTAAATTCGGAAATTTTCCCAGAAAAAAATGTACCATAGTGTCTCAGGAACAGCTTTATTTTGAAGCTCCCACCTGCGAGAACATCTAGTCATGGAACAAATTCACTTATTTTTAAAACGTGTTTTCATGGACCAGTCTTACCTTAATTAAAAAAGCTCCAAATAATTTTCTTGCTTTAAATCAACTGTTAGGTTTGGGTCTGCACGTCATGGATATGTTATTTTATTTATTTTTAATAGGTATTATTTAGAGCTGATTAATACATAAAATTTTATTGGTTTGTATTGTTGTATATAATATTATTATATTTGTATTTATATTCATAACTATGTAAGTTTTACCAACGGTAAAAAAAATGAATTAATGAATGAGTTATCCGCTCGGCCACACAAGTTTGAAAAACAGTAGTTTTGCTAAAACTTTCATGGAAGCCAATGACAAATCTTGTCGCCATTATATGTTTAAAAAATCGTTTTCTTACACAATTGCAAGGTTTTTAAATGTAAATGCAACAGATGACAGCATATACTCACCTGCCAAAGTCTAAAAACAGTACTTACAATCCACCGTTTTTAACAATCAAAACACTAGAACGCATATTCCACTAAATTATCCACCACAGATTCAAGTTTCAAGTCAATTTCCTGTTGCTTCCTGAATGAATCACTATACCACATCAACAAACTGAAACACCATCGTTTGCTGGTTCAACGCTTAACACATCGCCTTAAATAGTTACTGATAACACACAATTCATACACCAAACCATGTAACAATACAAACAAAGCAATTAAATTCCAGTTGACTCTAAAGCTTTCTGAGGAGCAAGAGCCAACTGAAGGCAAAAATTAACTTATCAGTAACAGATTATTTCGAAGATCAAACGAATGAGCACTAAAACTCTTCACCTCAGAGCTGTTAAAGTTAAAGCTGACATATAAAGTAGAGCTAAAATTACTTTATATCTTTGAAGAAAAATATTGGCCGATGAGCTTCGAAAAATACCAGAGACGGTTGCTGTAAATATTACATAAATGAATAATCTTTGACGCAACATTTCTCAGCATGATCAGCTGTTTTGTCGAGTTCACAGCACTGGTATACAGTTGGCACCCGTAAAGATTTTTTTGGAAGTGTTCTTGCCAGTATACACTGTACATGCTCAACGAAACAAAGCAATATTTCCTTATACTTTTGCCTTACTTCGAAAAAAAACAAAGGGAGCTTATATTCGATTTTTTCTTAAATTTTTTAACAAACTTTGCTTTCATATAGTATGACCATGTTATATGAGACATTTATCAAGTTAGCACAAATTCACGTTTGGCGCATGTTGTAAAAGTGACTTTCTTGACCAATATCGTAAAAATGATAACGAACCCAAATGAATACGGTCACTTTCATCCATTAGATCTAGCAGAAAAAAAAATTAATCGAAAAAGAAAAACCTAAAGTTGAACATACAAAGGGCGGTGTATCCATATCTTTAACTGGTTGTGGTAATTTTTTTTTTCAATTAATAAGGTTTCCTAATGGCGTATAAGTCTCATATTGTTTTTGACCATTATTGTAGTGACTGCAAAAGGGCCACTGCACTAAAATTTTGTTAAGAAAAAGTTTGCCAAATGATGTGTTAATGCCAACCAGGCTGAAAGTAGTCTATCGTAGTATCAAGAAGATAAAAGTATCGCTCCAACATACCTGGCAAGACATATGATAACGTCAGAAAGAGTTTAAAATGACAAAGAAATTTAATCTCTTTATACATAGTAAGTTTTTAATCAAAACTTGAGTTTAAACAAACTCTGGTCTAAAAAAGCTATTATCGATCTTTGCCATCATCAAAGCGAAGATGGCAAAGAGAAATTTTTTTTTTTCTTTTATATTATTTATGACATTTGTTTCTAATATTCAAAATACATTACCCGTGGATTTTTGGATCCGTGCAGTGGAGCAGGATTCTAAGGCGCAGAACTACGGAAACCGTAATAAAAAGTTGTTTGGTTCTAACCCACTTGATGATGGTGTTTACGGTGAAACCACCACCTAACTTCGGGCAACATATTATAGCAGAATTTAGGTGGTGTATGTCTGTCCTCCTTCTATATCCTAAATTCGTTATATATGTATCTATAAAAAAAAAAAAAAAAATTCCAACCCTTAATTTGGTCCAGAAATCTTTTTTTGGTGGCAGGGACATTGCCAGGTTATACGAGACCTTTTTGCATCCTCATAGAATAATCCAATCCTTGATCTGGCTCGGAAATTTTTCCATAGAATTTCCTTAAAAACTTACAAAAACTTTGTTATTATATTTCATTAATCTGATGAAGAAAACTTTCTTGGTTTCAATTTGAAAACTTAATAGTATGACACCCATGCCCGAACGTAAGATATATTTTTAGAGAGTTGCACAGTAGAAATAAACTAAAAAGCGTATTAAAAAGTACAAGGGGGAAATTGGGGTCAAAATTGATGAATTTAGAGCCTACGTACTTTATGAATGGTTCCTTGTATATCTTATATATTCGTAACACATGTTAACATTTGAAAGCTGTATTTCTTTTTGATCAAAAGTTTTATACTTTTACCACTCACCAAAACTTTGAGTTGTTTTTTCAATGTGTTCTCACATTGAGGTATTCAACATAACCCAAGGAATTTTCACTTAAGCAATTTGTCTTTTATACATGATTAGCGTTACTTTAATATCTTAATTTTATTGAATACTATATTTTCTGCGAGATTTTCTTCACGGAAAAAAACATTTTTTTTATCAAATTAATAAAATTTGCATATAGCTGCTCCTAAAAGTATGGAATATTTTGTGCAAGTTTTACAAAAAAAGAATTTGTGACATTTGGATTTGCGATCATAACCTACAACCAAAGTCTAATTCCTTTTATTCTTTTTTCTGGATATTGTAACCTTAAATTTTTTTTTCAAGCGGTCATTTTCCGACCAGTACCTGGTACCTGGTACCTGAAACATCCAAATATCCAAATAGTTTTCTTGAATTGAAATATTTCTTTCCACACTAAGGAGCAAGATTGTTTATCAGAGAGAGCAAAACAGGTTTGGGGGAGCAACAATTTCGCTAAATAAGATTTCCCATATTTATTTTTTTAACAAGAATAACGATAGCCCTAATAGTTTATACACTTTTACAAGGTCGTCTTATTTACCCAAAAAAATTAAGAAACTTTTGGGGAGCTTGAGGTTAAATTTATATTAAAAACCTTTATCCTTTAACAAAATTTTCACATAACTAAAATCGAAAAATTAATTCAAATTTTAAAGGGTAATTTGGATGCTTACGTCATTCCGACGTTCAAATATATAGTTGATGTTTATGTCAAAACAACATCAATGTGAGTTCTTCAACGTTTTTCCTTTTTCTACAAATGAATAGAAGAAACTTGATCCCGTAATAAGACTCCATATTTAAGAAATATTTTCTCCGTTTTCTTCGTCCAAAACCAATGCCTGTTTTTATATAATGGATGCTTATGATTTAAAGCTTCTCACAAGTTTAAGAGTTGGATTTAGCCATTTAAAAGAGCATAAGTATCGGCATAACATCGTTAATACGCTAGTTCCTAATTGCAGACTCCAGCACTGTAGTTTGTGACCGAGGGAGAGGCACTAGTTACTATGCAGAGAAGTCGGTTGATAAAGCAAAAAAAAAAAATATATTTTCGAAGAAAAATTGAATTGGTAGCGAAGCAAATAGATAAAATACACCTTGTTTTACCAGAGAAAGGTAGAATTCGTAATGCTCTTATTGAAGCGCTGAGTACAAAGGTTTCGCAATAAATGGCATCGCAACAAGTTCCAAAACTTCAAAAGTAGATAATAAGTCATTGGAAGCAGCTATGTTGATTTCACATCACTCAATTTAATGTTTTTCCATATAAGACATTAGAAAAGAACTTTTTTCTTCCTTTTTTATGTTATGTAAAATAGTTTTTAGTTTATTCAGGTAATCTTCGTAAATTAAAATTTTTTTCTTGTCTTTCAAATCTTTCTATACATAGGTATCCAAACTTCTTTCTGTTACTGACCAGAAAGCATCGTTAGTTTATGCAACATTCATCTGCTGAGAAGTTTGTTTAAGACCCAGCTTAAACTATAGATAAAATACTTTAAATAAATCTCCAATCTTTTTTAAAAACTTTTTAAAATATAAGCAAATATCAGGGGGACTTTATTTCACTCTAATATGTTTGTAAGCAGGATATATGTTCAATCAAACAATTGACGTACTAAGCACGGTCTTATTAAAATAATGGCATACTGTATTAGTACATAAATTTCGGGATAGCTAAAAATTTCATCTTTCCAACCAATCGTACACAATCAAAAGATTAGTTTTGATTGATGCAATCAATTGAACAATCCTTATCCAATTATGTAAAAACAACTTCCTAAAAAGGTTATAGTGTGGGTGGAAAAGTCACTATTTTGGTTTTCGTTTGGCTAGATGGATAGAAACAATTTTATGTTTTTAATGCGTTCTATGGTTGGTGTAAAGGACAAAAAGTCTATAGTATTAATTTTTTAAAAGATATGCATGGCCTCCACATGACGTCACAAACAAGTCATGGTTGGATTTTTTCAGGTTTTTTAGGCTCAAATGATAGACCTTGAAAAGAGAAATGTTTCGTTTGATCTCAGTTTCGTCAATGCCGTGTAAATTTGAGATCACATGCATTGGTTTGTTATCTTGCCGCTTATCAACCACAATGTCATCTTTACACACTCTATAGTGAAATTCTCCTCTCTATTGAGCTTTATCTTTAGGTAAGTTCTTAGGGAGGTACTTTTTTTGCTACGTAAAGTCCCACAGCATAGAACTTAATGTGATAACAAGTATTCGATCAAAGGAACTGAAGTTGTCAACATAAACATTTTGAAATTTTCATTGCAATGATTTAGACATTTGAAAAAAAATACTTTGGCATCGTACCATCAATTTGGTCATTCTTACCCTGGTAAAACTAAAACTTATACAGATACCCATCCGTGTCTGTCATTGACCAAAGTTTATAGCCCCTTTTATTCGGCTTTATGGGGTTATACCGTTTTAAAGAACTCCTCCCTTTGAATAACATCATATTCATCAATTCTAACACAATGTGACACCTTGTATAATTTGGTATGATTGGTATACAAACTGTCAATCAGCGGTCGTATTTTATAGAGTTTATCAGTATTTATTTCTGGCATTTCATTTGTTTTCATTCACGTGGATATTTGAAAGTATATGAAGAAAACGGTTACCAGGCAGAACTTTGGAAATAAACGGTACTGGCAGGTCTGGATCATCTTTCCAATAATGTATGAAGGAAGGAATCACCACAAGTGATTTGCTCAAGCGAAATGCTTGTGGTTAAAAAGAGAACCTATCATTTGTATAGAGTGTGTTCCAAGCTACACTGATGAGCTGTTGTACAGCGAAACACGTATCTGTAGATTGAATG
>JAUZNK010017993.1:0-18624 GCA_035046665.1 Euphysa ruthae
AGAGTATTATCGTCTGCAAAGTTACAAATATCGGAATCTATTACAAAAAAGAACATATCATTTATAAATATATTAAATTAAAGTGGGCCTAAGATAGCCAGAACCGTGGGTGATTATCTCTTAATAAGTTTGACTTTCGAGATAATCTCTCCCATTATGGGAAATAAATAAATAAAAAATAAAGAATAAAATATTTTAGTATGTATAGTTATATATATAGAAAAAAAATTAAAATAGTACCATAAAACATTAAATAAAAGACACATTTTTCAGTTTAACATATATACAGTATAGCTACATAGCTAGGTATGCAACATAGGTATGCAACATAGGTATGCTACATAGGTATGCAACATAGGTATGCAACAAAAAATTGAATAACAAATCAACGTTTAAAATTTGCCATTGAATAGTGAGGTCTCAAAACAAAACTAACAGCTCCAGTAACACCTCTTTTTATAGCTGGCCGCAGATGACTTTTTCTTTGAGTCCAATTTTCTTTTTCTTTATTCGATAGCTATATTGATCGTGATAAAACAGGAACAGAACAACCTCCTTTGATTCAGATTAACTTTTGAGTAACTTTCGCTTATAACGAGGAATTAATTACAAATAAAAATTTACCCATGCTCCCGTTGCTAATATGCAAAAGTAGTCAAGCAATAGAGCAGTTTACTTTTCAGATCGTTAGCTATAGGCATTGTCATGTCATATAGACTTAGCTTTTCATCTGTACGTCTTTTGATTTAGGATATAGAGCTGTAGAAATTGTTATTAGAAATGTTTGCGTTATTCATTATATATAGATATATATATACATATATACCTATATTTTTCGAATATATTTGAAGAGGAGGCATTACTGTTTCACGATACAGGACATGCGAATTCTCGATTTTGTTCATCATCCAACTTTTGTCCATTGTTCAATTTTTTATTTGCCCCAACATTATTTTTTTCTGAAATTCAATGAAGATTTTTTCCCCAGTTTTATATCTGTATATCATTGCTCCATTTTGCCTTTTAGGGGGCATCTTAGCACATGCTACTAGCTAGTCTATATATTATATATATTGTTTATCGGCATGTAGCTCAGCAATAGTTCATACTCTTTAACTTTAAATGCGCTAAGCCTCGGTTCGAGCCCTGCCGTGGGTAGTAATTCTTAAATTCGACTTTTGATGATCTCTCAAAAAAAAAAAAAAAAAAAAAAAACGACAACAAAAAAGGTTATTATTTATTTATTGCCTCAATTTAGCAAAATCCTTGCCATTACTAAGAAGTATGTGGCCTTTACCCACACCCTTTTTCCTGCTGTGAAGCATGTGTTTTTCTGGCAAATATCCTGCTAGACACAAGTTATAAAAATATTAGGAATGTTTTCACTAAAAAGTAACCAAAATCAGCAGTTTTGAATTGAATTAAAATTTAAAAACCAGTTTTGTAGTAGATGTGCTATGTGTATACGTACTATTTTCTACAAATGAAGAAAAATGATTGTCGTTCATCATTTCAAAATTTGTGACTGATAAATTTTGGATTGAATAAAGAAGTAGTTATAATGAGTTTTTTGTTGGAGTTGGTATACGGGTATATATTAGAAATATATATTAGAAAATATATATTAGAAAATTGTAGACGATGGATGTACGGGTTAAGTAACTTTAGAGTAAAAATGTTAAAGAGAGCCCAAAATAAGAAACCAGCATCTAAAATTCACTGATTATTTAATCGGAAAACAAAAACTCCGATTACATACGCTGAAGTTTCTGAAAGTGTCTTAAGAATTTTCATGTAGACTCATGATGCATGTACACGTATGATGCAAAATGTTTAGTAAGTGAAGGCACTTGTTTTAAAAATCTTCTAAATCCAAGTTGTATACATTTTTTGATAAACAAGGTAAACAGTTTTCAAGATAGTTAATTTTCTCAAGACGAGATTATTTCTTATGAAAAAGAAGTAACAGAAAATCTGAATAAATTTCTTAAGCCAGCAGTTGAGAAGTCAGACAGTCAAGAAAACCCTTTTCTAATATTGAATTCAGAAAATGAAATAAATAACGAACTAATTGAAAATATAACTGAGAAATTTAAATTACATTCAAGTATTTTGAAAACCAAGGAAAAATCACAAAAGGTAACAGTTTCTCACTTTCACAAATTGTTTTAGAAGATTTAGGACTCGAACTGAAAACTCTAGACATTAAAAGGGCAAACACGTTTAAAAACATACCACCTAAAATAATGAAAGATTCCCTAAAAGAAAGTTCTTCATTTTTGTTTGACTTAGTAAGTACTTTGATAGTTAACTTCAGTTTTCCTAATGAATTAAAAAAGGTAGACGTGACTCCTGTATTTAAGAAAGGTGACAGAGCTTTTGTGAAAATTTATAGGCCATGGATAAAGAAAAGGATATAATACACAACATTTTTTTAACTGCAATCAGCCTGGATCTTTCATAAACAGAAAGATAAATAGATTACATGAACGGGAATTACAATTAGTATATAATGATGATGCATTGACATTTCAAAAATTACTAGAAATTGATAGTTCTGTATCAGTCCATCATAATAACATTAGAATATTACCTTTATAGTTATACAAGTTAGACAAAGTTTTCGTTAAAAGGGAGAAATAAGAATTAGATATCCGTTCACAGATGGATTTCCAAATAGCACGTGTTGGTAGTGTTTTAAATGGAACGTTATCGTAAAAATATCTTGCTCCCTTTATATAGAATATAGTGCCGATAGCTTTAAAAAATAGTCAATCAATAAATTGATTTTCTCTATGAAATAACAAATCAGTAATGGACAAACACATAAAATAAAGAAATTAAAAATAAACAGCTGCGTCCATTTTTTATGCGTTTGCATTTATATTTTGGCGTGAGGCCAACCTAACTACCAGTAAAAAGATATAAATGAACAAAATATAGTAAGAAGGAAACTAAACAAATTACCATAAAAACGTTATATAAAATCTCTCTGATTCATTGTCCATGTAAATTGTGCAAAGATTGCTTGCAAGGATTTGGTTGTGTTTAAATGAAAATGCATTTAACGTTTTATTTTGGGTTCTACCTACGGAAAATAATAATTGATGATTATAGCATGGAAATCTTACATAAGCAGAGGTAAAGAGCTACGCATAAACCATCCAGGCAAACAGGGCAAGTTCGTTATCCTCATAATTACTAGACCAGCAATTATAAAAATTGGGAATTTTGGGATGCGGAAACATGATAAATGAGGGATCTAAAATTGGTTCCAGAATTCCAGTTAAAGTTAGTCGCATTTAAGCAGTATTTTATTTATAAAGGATTTTTGCTTCATTTAAATTTTACATTCATTATTTTGTAGCTAGAAATGACAAACCCAAAACAGATTTGCCAATTCAGTATTTCCTATTTTAGATCGTGTAATGTTTTTCACCATAAATTGGTAAAATATTATTTCAGCCATATATATTCGTATTTCTAGTTATGTCATAATTTTATTGTCTTATTAGGGTACAACGAATTTTGTCATTAGCAACTCATCTCTTTTTAGTTAGTTAGTTTTTATTCTGTACCATAATATAAAAACTAAAAAAATAAATATAACTTTAGTTAAAAAAAAAAAAAAAAAAAAAAGACAAGAATCAATACAATTGTTTGCCAAAATATTTTTTTCATTGCGGTCACTTTATGCAAGCAACATTATAAAAATAGAAAAAAAAGTGCAAAAATGAAAAATATTTAAGTAGAGGTGAGAAAAACTCTTTGGCGGATTTGATAGACAAGCGAGAAATAAAATTTACCATCTGCTACAGTGAAACAGGTACATTATAGTCTATAAATATTACGTCTTCGTATTATATCCAGGGAGTTAAGTTTTTCCTTAATTTTATACTTAAATTGGTTGTAGTTTCTTATTTTTCAAATTTCACCAGCAAGATTGTTGCATATAAAAGTAGCTTTCGATGACAATTTTTTTCTACGGTTGATCTTCTAAAGGGTGATATCAGCCGTAGCAGTTGCGCAAAGGTATTCTTCTATTTTATGAAAATTAAATTAAAAATATTTTAGTCAAATAGTTTAAGTTTTGTTACAAAATTTAAATGCATGACTCATCCTCAAATCAACAGGTAGTTTACAGCTCTATACTGTTCAGTGCTTATGTGGGCATTGTTACACAAATTTGAGGAACATCTTATGCACCTCACGCTTTTTAACTACATTTAGCGATTTTTAAAGGCCTAAATACCAGGCTGAACATGCAAAATCAAAATGTGGTTGAATCAGTGCGTTGCAAAGAAAACGCTTTAAGCTGATTCACCTAGAAAAAGCTAAAATCATGAAAACCAAAAAATTAATACTTTTATTCGCTGAAAATGTTCTCTTTCATCAAAATTAAGTCATTCCAGTTCATATTTTGAAAAAAAAAAAAAAAAAAAGGATTTTATATTCTATATATATATTTTGCTGATTCATATTAGATCTTTGAGCACTATAATTTCAGATTGCAACAAGTATCCCAAAAACTATTCCATTTATTCTCTAGATAAACCTCTTAAGAATCTTTGCTGAAAATTTCAATACACGATATTCCTGTTTCACGCAAAAGTAATTCGTGTGTGTCAAAATTGAGATATGTCACAGATGCATGAAAAAATAGAGTAGATAACGGAATTTCAAAACAAGAATAGCAACGTTTCTTCTATAAAAATTTCTGTTTATCTTATATATAACATTTGAAAGAGCAATGCAAACCATTAAAATATCATTCGCATATGACAATAAAAAAATAAATTTGGCCACTCTTCACCAATTAAACAAAATGTTTTCACGCGACCAATAACTTGCTCAACTAAAATTCTGACTTTAGCAATAGACGCGGTTTCTTTTACTTCAGACGGTGTCATTTGCGAGATACCACGGTGACCAGGAGTAACTGTAAAAAGAAAATTTCCGTGCTGCACACTCATCGTGTAAGATATAATTATAAAATAAGGAGGTAATTTATCTAAGAATTCGCAGTGCATTGTCAGTTTTTTGTCAGATATTCGACCGATAAATGCCACAGAAATAAAAACAATATGAGAAAAAAACTGTAGTGTTATAATGTTTATGCATTGATCAAGCCAAAGCTTTTAATTCCAGATCTTTGGATAAATATTTCTGAACAATCGATTATCGCAACAAGATTATTATACTTTTTAAATCTTTAAGGACTTGTAAGATTTATTGTACCAAAATCAGGAATGTAAACAGAACTTTTAAGCACCAACGACATTGTTTTAATCCATGAATGAAATATTTTTGAACATAAACTAATTGAAATCGAAAATCGTCACGCCAAATCTTTGTTTAATAACCCAAGTCGAAGTTTCATTAACGTCAGTAAGAATTAATTTTTAGAGGAAAATTTTCTTTTTTTACCTAAATTTTCTCTAGATTGGGTTTGAGCGATAACGTCACATAACCAATGGGCTAATGGTTATGAAGTTTATTGGAAAATTCGATTGAACTAAGATCAGTGGAAAAATTCGATTGAACGAAGATCAGTGGAAAAATTTACATTTTTCCTTTTTAAGAGTGAAACATGGAGTGGTTTTTTTCTTTGGTGTTGAAACAATCGATCATTTAATTTTTTCTTAAAGTCTGGTTTTTTTGTTAGCATTTAACTAGTAAAATAATAACAACCAACATTAGGTAGCTCAGCTGATTAAGTATTCAAGATAGTAACCGCTTTTACTATTATTAGCAGGTGAAGAACTTTCTGCTTCTTCTAGCGATATAAACTTTTGTATATTTTTGTGAAAGCTAGCACTTTTTGTAACAATTTGTGGTGAATCATTACCGACATTTGATGAATATTAGTAAAAACTTCATCAGGCACTACATGTATCATGTAATTGTTGATGTTATTTCCAATAACATCATTGTTATTAACAGACGAGCATGAAGCAGAAGATGAAGCATTTGTTAATAAGTTATTTGTATTTGATTTTCGATGTGCACCAGCAGCAGCGAGAATTTTGAGGCACCATAATCAAGATTTAATGCAGAAAAAGGATAAGATGGGCAACTCTCAGCAAAATGTTTTGAAAAAATGCGATTGTATGTAGTTGGTTTCCACTTCGACTAAATGAATCCACACGTTATCATTTTATTTATTTATTTTTTCAGTTGGAAATGGAAATAACTTGAATAGATCTTCACACAAAAATGTTTCATCTTCTCTGATAGTTATGAACTAAACATAATTCTTTTCTCAAATTTTTCAACTTTTTTGAACTAGATATACAACCATAAACAACACAAACAAGTCAAGATGCCATTTTGCATAAAAAAAAATAAATAATAAAACCCTTGTGTAGTTAGTACTACAGTAGCAATACAAAATAAACTATAAAGGAAGCGCTATAGAAAGTTCATCACTCGAAACAATTTTCCGTTTTATTTCATTGTGTTGCATTGGAGATATGATGTTTCAGGTACTAGCTAATATTCGAAAATTGACCGTTTGAAAAATACAATTTAAGTTTAAAAATGCTCAAAAAAAAAAAATCAAACCTCTCCTGCAACACATAGCTTTTCGGTTGTGATTGGTTATCCTTGTCTACTAATCTCTTCTTGACAACTCTTATAATTTTCTACGTTTTTTCCGTTTTTCTGAACATTTTCGTGTGATTTTGATATTCGAATGAAATCACGGCCATCAGATATTTTCTGAAAGAAATTTCCCACAAAAATCCCAAATTGTTCAAATACTGAATATACACCGAAACTTCAATCGTTAAATACTGAATATACACCGACACTTCATTCGTTAAATTCTGTAATAGTTGAATAAGTACCATGTTCCAATACCAATCGTCCAACATAAGTATTATTTAAGCATTTGCTCCAGATGTTATTGATTATTTCATTGGAATTTTGAGTTTGACTGTGCAGACATCTACGCAACAACTCATCTGAAGATAACCTCATTGGTATCACATTTGGCATCAGCTGGTATTTGGTTATACCGAGGTAAATTATTCTCATGATATCTTTATGTTATCTATATAATTCCCCTTTTTATTAAAACTTAAAATATAAAATTGAATTTTTAAAAATATATTTAAAATATATTTTTATAAATATTATTACGTCATGATGACTTAATTACGCTATGATGATGCAATCTCGATATAAAGTATACTATTTGAAAACATTTGATAATTTGTTATATATTCAATCAAATTTCTTCAAGGTGCTATAAACAAAATATAGCAATATGATTACTGTATCAACTCATTAGTAGACGTGATGTGTATGTGAAGGGTTGACAATGGGTTAAGGATTTACAGGTTACAGCAGTTGCCATGCATTGTTTAAAATAAAATTTGTTTATTTAAAATATTCCTTTAAAAGTTTCAACAACTTGGCAGTTACGTAATTAATTTTAAATATTCTTTCAAATCTCAAAGATTAAAATTTGAGGGATCTTTCTGGCAAACTGACATACCGGGTATTCAATGGATTTGCTATGAAAAGTTATCATCATGCGGTTTATCATACTTAGCTTTTTTCGGTGAATCATAGTTTTTTTTTAATCACGGTAAAAACTATAAGGAGCTCATAATTAAAGTTTATATTCCATTTGAGAATATTTATTTTTAACAATATCGTAAATTTCTGGTTTTACGGAAATTATTGTGATTGAAACTTTGTGCAAATAATGTATCAAGGGCTGTGATAACCATAACTGTAAATATATTTCTAAATAGTAGTTTATTTATACGTAAAAAAAAAAATATATATATATATATATACATATGTATATAATAACATATATCAACAAAATAAAAAAAAATAAAAATTACCGTCAAAGCTCTACTTTGCACAATTATAAATTGAAAAGCGCCTATAACACAATGGATGTGATAGGAAATAGGAACAAAATAGAGCTTTCAAGGTATATATATATTTAAAAAGATTTATATATTTAAAAACTAAAATTTTAAAGCGTAATTTATTTGGAAATATTGACAATTCGCTATGCTACAATAATATACTTGATATTCGACTAAAAAAATGCTTTTATACGAATTATCATCCAGCTAATATTTTACTAAGGTTTGATGATTTGATCGGTCAGTTCTTTGAGTCAGACGTTTTTGTCACTCATTTGAAATTTTCTGTGGATTTAAAGACAAAAGAATTTGTCATAAAAAAAAAATGCGACTTTTCGAAAATTTTCATTAAGGTAAAATTCACATCTTTTATGAATCAATTTACCTAAATGTCTTTGTAGAATTATTGGCGTTAAGAAAATAGTTAAGGTCAATTTTGTCTCACTTATACTGATTATACTTATACTGAGTTTCATGTAATCCGAGATACTTGCAAGAGCACTTTTCTCTAATTAAAAGCATTTTTCAAGGTTAAATTTTAAGCTGGAACTCTTTAATTTAAAATTATCTAAAATTTACTATAAAATATGCGCTACAAGCAAATTATAACGAATTCGGTAAGTTTAATACTTCGATAGAAAATCTCCCTTATAGTTGATAGATTCTTCGAAGCCATTATTTATCTCAGCGAGTTCTATTCTTCAACATCCAAGTGATTATCACTAGACTTGTTCAGCTACAAACAAAGCAAAATAAAAGCAATCATAAAGGCATAATATAAGACATAAATAAGCCAGCAACTTAACGATTCATTTTATTACTAGTACTGCTTAAGAATGACGCAAGCTAGGTTGCCCACAAATAAACCAATGCTCAAATAAAAGTTAGTTTTTAGATACCCATATCCAAATATGCCAAAATATAAGCTATTTTTAAATACCAAATTCTTACATAAAGAGTTTGTTTATTTAGTACGAGTTCAGAAAAAAACAACAAGGTTTTAGTGGGTATAAACTATTTATATTATGAATATGGTACGAAAATCTGCTGGGAAATAACCATTATGTATACGGTAAGAAAAATCTGCTAGAAAAGCATTTTTGTTGGATGGCTAAAATTTCTACTGGCTATTGATTAAAAATTTTTTTTTTTAACTTTGTTCAAATTTCAAGGTAATTATTAAAATTTATCCATTTTTTAACCATTGTTTACAAAACAAATCTATTTTCAATGATATTTTATAAAAAATTCCGCAGTGTTTAAGATGTTTTCAGATTTTACATATATTATTTTACACAATTATATTGCACATGACTCCATTAATTTAATAATCTAAATTGTCTTTTTTTAAACCAATTATATGTCAATTTAATTTGTAAACAAACTGTGAGCAGATACAATATGCACTGATGATTACTGGTGTAAATACACTTGTTGCTGCAAACACATTCACCAACGTGAAAAAAGGTTTTTTGCTATGGTGTAAAATTCCGACATATAAAATTTTCCAGTACAAATGTGATGTTGAGTTAAAGCAGTTAATAGACGATGATCACACATTAAAATAACAGGAGAGTTTCTGTTACCTTTCCGTTTCTATGATGATATAACAAAGTTTTTTATTTAAATAACTGTGTAAATAACACGAAATTTTAAAATGTGGTTAGTAATAATTTAGCGATGTACACGATGATCGAGTTAAAGCTTTCGAAAAACCTCTTTGCCATCGTTATTCAATAAAAGCTTACTTACTGTATGCCACAGAATATACCAAATCAAGTGCTCATACTGATAAGCTTGGTCGGAATAGCAAATAATGTGAAACGAATCTTCATTATTCACTTTCTTGGAGTTTTAATCTTTGTGCGATACAAATATGTGCCTTGGTTGAGGCAAGTGGTTTCCCCTAAGTCTATAATAATTTTTCTTAAATTTTAAAATATACCGGAGTTGACAGGGTGAAAACATGTCAGAAATTATTAAATATTTTAATTCTTTTAAAAGTTTTTGTTAGATTTTTTTGTCAACAAAGGCGCAATAGAAACCAGGAATTATTTAAAAACAAATCTGAGTAAAGATTTGAGCCAATGCCTCACAATGATAAAGAAATAAGAATATGAGTTGAATAATATATTCTGCAAGGCTTCTTTATGCGAGGTAATTTGTTGGATTAAGTTACAAAACCTGAAATATTAGCAGGATAAAAAAAAAAAAAAATCAAATCAAAAACCTTTGAAAGTTTCTCCTGGACTTCATGTATGCTGTCATTAAGAAGTTTATCACGAAAACTTTGATGCTCATCAAGTAAATCTAATGGTTTAATCTGGAAATTGCCCGCCTTGAATAAATCCATTTCCAAGTTGTTTTGCCACGTACTAAACGATTTGAGTTTACTCTAAAAATTAAAAATGTTGCTTCATAGATATGATACACAACAAGACCCTTGATAGACATTAGTGACTAATCAATCTCTTGGTATAAATAGAACAAGTTTTTAAAATTTAAAATTTCGTTTTCGAAAATTGCTCGAATATAAATTTGAAAACTATTTTCAAGATCACTGTATAAATTATTGAAAAAAAAGAGAAAAACAAAAGCATCGGATTGGTTATGACTGAACCTTTCTATCGTAAATTTTGAGATATTGGTAGAAGAAATACAAATTGCCATGAGGAATCTCACAAAATTTAAAGAATAAATCTAAATCTCGAAAAATAGAGAAATGAGTTTATAGAAAAATTTAAAAAAAGAAATTTTTGACCAGAAAATTCATGCTGGAAAATTTAAGGAGCAAATTTGAAGAAAAACCCTGAAATTTTTATTTTTATTTCGTTTTTGCCATGTGTACTTTAGATTCACAATAATAATAATAATAATAAAAAAATTCCTATTTGTCTTTGCCTCGTTCACCCAAAAATTTAGCCAATGCCCAGGCTTCGTCACATCATTTCTCTCATTATCCTTTAATTTCCCATAAAAAGTTAACAAGCAAAAATAATAGGCGGATTTTAAAAACAAATCTATAAAAATGGAAAATTTGTCTTTTTTTACTCATTCTAGAAAATCGCGATTAAGAAAGTGATTTTTTTTTTTCAATATTTGAAATCTAATTTCATGCAAAAATCAAAACATGCAAAAAATTTGGCAAAACTATGATAATTCCATTAAAAGGTTCGATAAAATATTTTCGTAAAATTAGTATAAGTGTTAAGAAAGAAATAAATTTTTTTTAACATCTTAACATCGTAAATATTAAAGTATACTTGGAACCATGTACAATAACTAAACTTTTTTTTGGAAAGCTGAAAAAGACAAGAAAGCATTGCGTAAAGTTTCAAAACAATTTTGTCAAACGGGTTTTGAAAATGTGGGCAACGGAATGGCAGACAGAAAGAATTGAATTTATAGCACAACGCTGGCTTTGCTGGGTGTGTGACTCAAAGAAAAATTTAAATTTTTGGTTTATTATGCCCTGTTCACTCTAAAATCTGGTAAACAAGAATCATGTCGAAAATCAGACTTCTGCAAGTTATTTGCTTCTTCAACCCTTAACTGATGATGATCATGATGACCTAACTTTATTTAAATCAAAATATATATATATATATATAAAAAAAGAAGCTGATTTTTATTCCGCTGCTTTTTACGGTTACCATAAAATCGGGATAATAAAATTTGGTTTCGTCAGGTCATTTACCACATTAAATTCATGTAAGATATCTAAAAAATAATAAGTTGATCTGGTAAAAATTTCAATTATTTCCTAGGCTACCCAGAGTTTTTCGAAAAAACTTGATTATAAATACTCAACAAGAAGAATTAAAGATTGTAATTTTTTTATCAAATTTGAAATATGTTAGGTTTCGGATTCGATTGAATTCTAAAACGGCCGTTAATAAGTAAAACGATTCCTGCAAAACCAGAACATCATTTACTCGAAAAAAATAGCAAAGATAAATGCAAATATTTCAATAAAAACACTCTAAAAAAACGAATACTAATTTCATCTAAATAAGTTCATAAAAAGGAAATAAAAATAATTGAAAAATGGTTTTTTTCACCTGTAGCATTTTGTTAATAAGTTCTGCTGAATTTAGTTTTTGAATCGTTTGACCACGGTCTTGAATAATTAGTTTCATCTGTTCTTCAATAAAGTCATTCGCACTTAATAAGAGAAAGAAATATATTTTGCTTAAAATTAGTATACCCAGTGCGATCTTGTTTGAAGTTCGAGTCAAAAATATAACATGGTTTCTTTATTAAAATTTACCGAGCAAAATAAAATATTTTCAGTTTATTAAGTGATAAACTAGCTTTTTTAAATTATCTTACCTTAAAGAGAAGCAAACCTTACACTATTTCTTTTACAAACACCAATGTTGTCATGTTTAAAAATAAGAATAACTGAGATCTGCTTACGTAAGTTAAGAAAAAAAAAAAGAATAAATAAGTAATTTAAATGAGTAGGCAAGTTTAGGGATTTTTAAATAGTGGTTGAAAAGTTTTTTATGAATTTGTTTGTGATCTACAAATTCCTAATACCAAACTACCTGCTAGATCTGCATAATTTTTGGGAAGATCATTCATACTTTTTAATTTCCATAATTATATTTAAAAAATGATAATTTTGGCTGACGACAGATAAAAATCAGCTTTATAGTAACATGGTTAAATATTTTATAGTAACAAATTTATAATAAATGTAAACTGAGCACTCAAGGATAGTAATGAACTAATGAGCAAAAAGAAGCGGGGGCCCTTCTGGAAATATAGCTTATGATAACTGCTGGTTACCCATATTAATTAATATAAGAACCTATCTACCAAATAGCAGTTTATGTCATAATGAGGTTTTTATAATAAAATAAAAACTAACCGTTTATGTGATTGTATGCTACCAAACTGCTGATCTACCAGTTGGCGTAGCGAAACTAGTTCTTCATTGGATTTATATAACTCTAGCGTCTTTTCACATAATTTTGTCTCTAAACGCTTAATTTCATCTCTATAAATAAAAGACAGAATGATCAATAAAAACTTCAGGATAATTAATAAAAGTTTACATGACTTCCATATTCTAAGTAATAAGATTACAAAGAAAAAAAGATTTGTAAACTTTGAGAAAATTTATGTACTGAAAAATTGCTTGTTAAGGGATTGTTGCTAGGACTAATAGACCCTGGCTAAAATTACCAGCAATCTTTGATATCAAAGAAAAAATTCCGTTTTCTTACCTTTATTCTAAGGCCATTAATCTGGGATAATTTAGCGAAAGAAATTAAGATTAGTGGAAATGTTGATTCAATAAAACATAATAAAAAGAACCAATGTTTGAACATTGTGAGACAGAAATTCAATTTAAGACTAATTAGAGAAACTTTTCTTTCATATTTAGGTAAATTACATTTTTTCATATTCTTTTAATTTTAACAGGAACCCCCACCCTTCATAGATCCACAATGTAAACAAGGCTTAAGCTCTTTTTGTCATCAAATTTTAAATATTTTAAAGTTTATATCATTTGTTTTCATTTAGTTTATTGTTTTTAAATCATGATTTTATAACTGAGTACAAAAAAACACCAAAATTGTTTTGGTAAAGCTTGGAAATTTGAAACCTGTTTATATGGGACTCAACAACAAGAATTTTCAACAGGTCATATTGGTAAAAAGAAATACCCTTGTTTCATAAAAAAACCCCTCATTACCTTTTAAAGATATAATCCTGAAAACCATTTTAAACAAAAAAGCTAGAAAAAAAAAAAAATTTTGAAATGCTTTATTCTGAGCTAAAAGAGTAGAAACAGTCTGAATCCTTTTAAAACACCATGTTAGAGCCTAACTAATAATTACTATGAAAGAGGAAGCTTAATCTACTGAAAAACCAGGAAAATAAATTCTTGGAAAATTTCTAGAACACAGAGTGTCTTTGATTATCAGACAAGTTGTTTTGAATATTAAACCTACTTAAGATGATTTTGATTGATTCTTAGCACTTCTAATTCATGTTTCTGTTGCACGAGCACATTGTTTTCTTTAGTTATATTGGCTTTTAACACTTCTTCCAGCTTTTTTTTTGTCTTTGACAATATCTTTTCTTGACTTGAATATAAAGCTAAAAGTTCATGATAAAATATGAAATTGATTAATTCCATGTTTTTACAGAAAAAAAGAAACAAAAAAAAAGCAAAAAAACAAAACAGAAGGTAGATATTTTCAAAGATAAATATTTATTGCTGTAATTTCTCATTTAAAAACAATTCTTCAAGCAAAAATCCATCTAACCAAACCAAAAACAAGTGCCATCTCCAATAAAAAAATCGTTCACAGAAATTGGTTTTATTATAACACATAATAAGACTACACCAATGTTTAAATTAAAAGTAAAACTGTACCTAACCAATTTGTAGATGGAACATGAAGAAAATGCAAAAGAACAATTGATAAATATCACACTTCTGGGATTAAAAATCTAGATTTTAAGGGGAAAATATAAGGGTCCCTTTTGAATGCAAATTTGTAAATATTGCTCCAGATACTTAGTCAAAACAATGTAATACCTCAAAAACTTGTACAAGGTAGCCTAAGTTAAGAATTAAATAGAAAAAAATCTATTCTTAATGATTGATATCTGTAAAATATTTCCCATCCAGAATTATTTATTATCGCCACAGAGCTGACTTTGTAATCGACCCTTTGAAATTATTTATAAAAATTAGTTACATGTTATACCTTAAAGGATCCATACCATTTCCTCAAAGATAAATTATAATAAAGATTAAGGTTTAAAATTTCAGAAAAATGAAATTTTGGAACTTTACTACGTTACACTTGGAAAATTAAAATTTACCAAGAGACTCAACTTACCCAAGGGTAATGAAAAAATAATTTAATTTTTTATTCAATGAGAGGAAATAAAACTAATACGTTTAATGAAATAGTAGATTAAGATTAAAATCACCTTTAAAATTGTTGAGCTTTTCACGTAGATCAAAATTTTCTTTATGAACTTTTTGTAATTCACATTCTTGTTCTCGAAGACAGTTAGCTAAGTTTTCATTGTCAGTAATAAGAGTGTTTAAACAACATATCGATTCTTCACGATCTAAATCTTTCTAAAGAAGAAACAACATCATATAACTTAACCCTATTAAAACGGGCTTTTTTGGATTGTTTAACACTGGGCAGGGGTGGGTTTGGTGGAGGGCATAAAGTACTCGCCGCCAGTTATTTCGGATTTACTCCTAAACCATTACGAGCTTTGTTAAAGAACTTGGCATACCAGTAGTTCAACTCAATACAAACACAATGACTTGCTGAAATTGACATGATGACATCATTGGCACCTGTAACTACATCATCAATAACAAAGGGTTTGTCATTTTTTTTGGAAATAAGATTTTTATTAGAAACTTTCAAAAGTGGTAAAAACTACTACAAAACATGCAAACCTACTATAATCTTATATAAAGATATCGCTATGCAATATTTATAAATGAACTGGACGCTATTAAAGGTTAGTTAGTGTCTCAATCAAGCAATGTTTGCAATTATTCTAATTTTTAAACTCGACTTTTACTTGTTTGTCAAAATTTTATGTGCCTGTAAATGTGTTGATAGAGTAATTACTTATGATGTACTATTTATTACAATTACAGGTAAACCTATTGTTTTTTGTTATGTTGGGAGAAATTTACTGTGTCATTAGAGATTTGTATAACAGGATTTGATTTTTCATGTGTTTCAAAAAAAATTCAAAAATCTTTTCTAAAAAATTGATATTCCAGTCTGTAGAATATATATTCTGTTTTGTAAATTAAAGCATTTCATAGTTCAAAATATCCACAAAATATATACGTATTTTTTTCTCCCCAAAAATTACTTCATGTTGAGAATTGCTTTACCCTCAGAAAAATGCTGAAAAAATCCAAAAAAATTTTTTTTAATGTCTTAGTCCATAATAAAAGTATGGAAAGGTCACAAATTTCCATAAACATAAAAAATACAAAAAGATACAGCCAAATGAAAATTCCAATGGCACTTTGCGCCTTCCCTGGTATTAATAGGTTAAACACTCAGAATTGATATTCATTTTTCTTAGAGAAAACATTGTCACGTTAAGGCAATTCTTTACCATACAGATCTGTGGTCAGCTATTTGTTACGGTAATTATTTTACTCTCAAACATTGTTAAAATGATAAGGTTTTTAAGGGTAGTTTTATGTCAGGGATGAATAAAATTATTACAGAAATTGTATGGTAAATCAAAAAAATTGCAAAAACACAAATGAGATTAAATTCCTAAAAATTTAAATTATATAACGGAAAAGCCCTAAATGCAATCAAATTTTATTCGTATATGACATAATGGATTTGCTACTGATTATACATTATGTATAATCAGTAGCAAATCCAAAATATAGAAGACGTAAATATGTTTCTCTTTTAACCTCTCCTAATAAAATTTTCAAATTTTGTTTTAGCGGAAAGGAATTCAATCTAGTTCATATTTCCAGCTAATAAATAAGAGAAATATATTTCAAGACCTAGTATTAGTATTAGTATTGACCTAGTATTTGTGACACCCCCGGTGTTAATAAGGTTAAAGTAAAGGATTAGATTAACATGCCAAAGAAAGAAATTATAACAATTTGGTTTAAAAATTAAAATTAACCTTTTGTAAATTTATATTACTTAAATTATCTCAAAAATTAAATTATTTTACAAGATAAAAATAAAATGTTAGAGTAGACCATAAGGTAAAACCTTTTACGATAGAAAAATTAAAATTCTCAGAATTTAGAACTTCCTTAAAAAGCTTCAAGTAGAAACTCTAAAAAAACAAATACACATTTGCTACTTATTTAAAAAAAAATATCTAACTATATCTGTAGACATGTTTTTTTGCCGTTCCAATACTTTTATCTGTTCTTCTAACACAACTTTCTCAGTTGCTTGCATTTCGCATTGAAGATGTAAGCTCTGTACTAGATTTTCTTTTGATAATAATTCATTCCACAAACTCATCTTTTCTTCCTCTGATAAAATCTGTGCTGTCTTCAATTTCGCGATCTTCTAAAACACCAACATAGAATTCAGATGGAAATGTCTGTTTTAGTATATAAAAACGTCTTTTGAAAAGTTAAGGTCTGTAAATATTTTCAAAACAGATGAAAAGCAAAAACTAAGAAAAATAATATTTTTTAAGACTTCGGAAAACCTGTAATTTTAATTTAATTTTACGGTAAAAACCAAAACTTTTTGTAACAGATCCGACTTATGCTTGGATCTAGGTCACAGAGTCAAAATTTTGAAAAAAAGAAGATTTTAGACATATATTGTCGCAAGGAAAGAAAGATAAAAACCATTAAACAACATCTATGCTAAAAATTTGACCTAGCTTTGGTCTAAGCCCTATTTGGAACATAATTTCTAAAGAAAAATATTATTTTGGACAAAATTTGACAAGTTTCCTGGTTTGAGACACAGACCAATATAATCTTAAAAAAGTACAAAAATAACCGGAATATTAAAGTTTTTTAACACCAAACAGAATTTCTGTAAAATTGAAACAAATTAAAATAATTCAAATGTTAACTTTGTCTACAAAGAACAACTCTTTTAAAAAAAATTTCTTTGAAGTTCAAGAAATATTCCATGAAACATTATATTTTAAAAACTCATACCTAAATTTGTACCAGGTTAGCTCAGTCGGTATTGAGCATCTGACCCCCGATCACTAGGTCTTGGGCTCAAACCCGGGTATCATGGAACACAAAACATATGACATATACAAATAATACTTACTCAAAATTTTGATCATAAATCCAATTATTTTCAGAAATTTGTCGAAAACATATTTTCCAATAAATCTATGTTTGTAGAAAATTTTTGCATATGCTTCAAATTTTCAGCTGTTCAATTATTCAATGCTGCATCATGGAATTGTTAGGAAAATATGGCTGCGTGTTATAAACTCTTATGCATATATTAATCTTTCATAAAATATTAATAAAAAGTTTACAATGTTATTAGATTAGTTGATTGCATTGAATTATTCACACCAAATCTCTTGCAAACATATAGGTGAAACCAACAGAATTCAAGAGAATTATAAACAGTCTGTCAACATTTAGGTGGAATCAAGAGAATTTAAGAGACTTATCATCAGTCTGCAAAAATATAGGCGAAAATAAGACTTATCATCAGTCTGCAAAAATATAGGCGAAAATAAGAGAATTATCATCAGTCTGCAAATATATAGGTGAAAACAAGAGAATTATCATCAGTCTACAAACATATAGGTGAAATCAAGAGAATTATTATCAATCTGCAAACATATAGGTGAAATCAAGAGAATTATTATCAGTCTGCAAACATATAGGTGAAAACAAGAGAATTATCATCAGTCTGCAAACATATAGGTGAAATCAAGAGAATTATTATCAATCTGCAAACATAACGGTGAAATCAAGAGAATTATTATCAGTCTGCAAACATATAGATGAAATCAAGAGAACTACCATCGGTCTGCAAACATATAGGTGAAAACAAGAGACTTATCACCAGTCTGCAAACATATAGGTGAAAACAAGAGAATTATCATCAGTCTGCAAACATATAGGTGAAAACAAGAGAATTATCATCAGTCTGCAAACGTATAGGTGAAAACAAGAGAATTATCATCAGTCTGCAAACATATAGGTGAAAACAAGAGAATTATCATCAGTCTGCAA
>JAUZNK010017993.1:18724-38011 GCA_035046665.1 Euphysa ruthae
ACATATAGGTAAAATCAAAAGAATTACCAACGGTCCAAATATTTTACTTTGGTAAACCAAATATAAAATGATCAATAATGAAAACATACCTCATCGATATCTTTTTTACCGGCAGAACTTGGTTCAGAATTATCAAAGAGCATACTATTGTCAACAACTAGATCAATATGTTCAACTTGAGATTCAACTTTGATGTCAACATGTGACTCAGTAGCAATTTGACTATCAATTACATCAACTTCTTCTTCAAATACTTCCTAAAAAACCAATTTATATTTTTAACTATAAAAAATAGTTAACTAGGTCAATAAAAGAACAATAAAAGGGGATACCTGCTCATATAGCAGAAAAATTGCAAAGTACCTCCAATCTCCTCCCCTTCCTTACTCACTATTTTTCTACTAAAATCTAAAAATATCTATCAAGAACAATAATCATGTTTCTTTTGAATAATATTGCTCTTGGTCATCAGGTAGTCTACACTCCCAATTCTCAGTGGTTGAACCCTAGGTAGAGTTTGAAAGACTTTACTGTGAACCCAAACCTAAATTTTAATTCTGAAAATAAACCTTGACTCCAAACCTAAATGACAATCTAAAACTGAAGTACAAAAGCGTTCTAAAATGGTGACACCAAATCTAAGTTAAGAATCCAAAATCACACTAGACTCCAGTACATACAATTATGTCTTCTTTCTTCATCTCTTCCAATTGTTCAGTTAAATTTTTAATGGATTGATCTAGCTCCTTTATTTGACTCTCTTTCTCCTTTTTAACCTAAAAAAAAAAAAATCACTTATTTATAAACAGACCCACAAAACCCTTTATGTGCTTAATTATAGTACATATCTAATAACAAAAAAAAAAAAAAAAAAAAAAAAAAAAAAAAAAAAAAAAAAATCAGAATCATCTCGTGCATAAAATAATATTTACTACAGCAAAGTTGTAAATAATAAAATCCTTTTATTAATAATTACAGTACCATGGGTTAAAATGTCAACCAAGATTATGAAGGGGTCGTTGGAATCCAAACAGCACCATCAGCAGATGTGATTATTTCAATTTATTATACCATTAAAGATGAGTGTTCAACTTTAAACTCTGTATAAAGTTAAACTCTTGAAAAGGCGGGAAGAAATTGCCTTGCTCTTTTCATGTAATTCAATTTTAAATGATTAATAAGAAATCATCTATTGTGACAGTAAATACAATTCTTGTCATAGTCTGCTAATAATTTTTTTTTGGAATCTAGAAGGTTGATAAAGTTGTTGACAAGGTTGGCAAGATAAAGCCATCATTAATGAAACAGCTAAAATATAATAAGAGTTCAAAATTCCTTCACAGCAGATACTTTTGATGACTGGAACGAGGGCACCAGTCTCGCAGATTTATTTGTAGGATTTAATTTCTATGAGTCTTGAGTTGATAACTATTTCATTGAAGGACATAAAATTAAAATGCTCTATATATGCGGTTCTCAATAAAAAGAGATTAATATTTCAAATCCATGATTTGTGTTTGAGAAAGAGCAGAAATTTCACAATTAGGCAAAAATTCTGCTGAGAATTTTATGAGTGATTTTGTAAGTTAATGTATGTCCCAGAACAAGAGAAAAAACTATAATTAATAATTAAGATTTTATAGGGGAATCTTAAGGTTAATGCACAAATAGAGGCAAAAGGTAATTGTTTATAATTTGAAGAGTTATATGTAGTAGGATTATAAAACTTTGCATATATTTCCCCAATGAAGGTTTGTTTAAGATCTACATACAGGTTTATTTGCTCCACTAATGTTCACAGTTTACACAATTGAGCACCTGCATAAATCTTTAGTTAAAATTTGTGCATTAATTAAGACTAACATTGTGTGTCTTATTGCAAGTTTCAGTTGAATCCATTGTGCATAAAAGAGCACTAGCAACTAATCAGCAAGTAGTCTCGCATATAATTTCTTGTCTCTGTGATCTTTTAAACTTATAAAAAATGAAAAATTTTGAAAGAATTTTAAGAAAATTTGCTTCTTTTTTTCAACATAAGAACAGAAATAATAATGAGCGGCTTTCATAAAAATCTAAAAATGTTGTTTTTAGCCTAGAATGACAATATTTCGACATATTTCGACTCAGTACCAAAAAAGAGAAAAAAAATATAACTTGATAAATTTTGACGTATTCATCATCTACAATTCTAAAATTTTTGTGAATTTGTTCACTCATTTTCTCAAGCTTTAATAAGCAAATTCAGCATGAAAAATACAAACTGCAACTGTACAAACTCTTTCAGTTTATGTAGATTGAATAAGCCTTGTTAGAATAAACCTTGAGATGCTGCATAACTACCTCTATTTTGTTGTAAAAAATAGAGGTATTTATGTAGCATTCACCAAAAAGTACTAGTTATGTCAATGGTCTCTTGTTTTTCTTTATACCTAGCATTGATAAATTCAAATGAATCAAGCTCACACAAGAACAGCTGGTTTTTCTTATTATTTTTTGTCTAAAAGTACTACTTTACTTGTAAAACTTCATCCTTAGTTCAAATTTAATATATATTATGAAGCAGAAGTAGAATGGGAAGAATTGATGCCATCACTGAACTGTTAAATAATAAAAAAATATATATTTTTAAAGTACTGAAAAAGAAATTTTAGGCTATGGCTTAAAAAGTAAAACATTTTTGTTGAATATTCGTGAAAACAAAAACAGCAGAAAGGAAATGAAAAAAAGAAGAGAAAAATTTTAAAATTAGGAAAACAAAAACAAAAGACAAAAAAACGTCATAAACAACCATTTTATCTGACAAAATTATGCCCACAAGCAACAGGTCCAATAAAAATTCCAACCTCTTCTATCTCTTCATTTTTGTTATCCAACTCTTTCACATAAGTTTCACAAACAATTTTCATTGATGTCAGATCCTCTTTCATTGACTCCCAATCACCTTTCAAACTGTTATAAGTCTCTTCAAAGCTGTCACTGTTTTGCGCTAGATAATCACATTGTAATTGCAATTCTTCTGAAAGTACTTGCTTGTTGATTTGATTAGAAATGCATCCTTCCAAATCAATTTTAGACGATTGTAATACATTCTAAGAAATTACATAATTGTTAATATTATTATTTTTACCTCTGAAATTCAAAAAGAGTCATAAATTTTCAAAAGAAGTTGTAAATTTGCAAATAGATGTATAATTTTATACATTTAAATTATTGTAATATTCCAAATTGAAAATTAGTTTGAAAAAAATTAAATTTGTCTTATAAATTAAATTTGTCTTACACAAGATAAATTTGCGATTTTTTTACCAAAGGCATATCACAGACTATGTCAAAAATTCATGACTTCAACATCCCCAGAAAAAAATAACAAAAGATGTTACAAAAAATTGTAATATATAGACTGCTTTAGTTACACAAAAATTTTGACTTCAATACATGAAAAAAAAAATTTTTATGGAGTATAACCTCTGTATCTAACAGCTGACATTTTGGTTTGCTCAAGTATTCTTCAACTCCGTCATTTTTGAATAAGAAAGTTGAAGCACTGTTTCCTTTTTGCAGCTCTACTGTTAAAGTTTCGATATGTCCTTCTAATTCTTGTGTTTTGTTTTCTTGCTCAGTTAGAAGATGTGTGGTAGCCAATAGCTTAGTATTTGTAAGATCAATTAAACAACTTAGTTCAGAGATCTCATCCGTTTTCTTCATCAAGTTTTCTTCCACATAACTATTCTAAAACCATAAATTTAATTCATTTTAAAAGTTTAAATAAAATAAAAAGCTGTTAATTTCTGTGGAAACCCAAAAAAATTTTTTCTCAGAATAAATTAAAAATTAGGCTGGCTAGTGACACAGATGGAAGGAGGTAAAGACAAATTACATAAAAAAAATCTGAACTATATAATTTAAAATTTGTTTAGTATTAAGCAAATCAAATATATCTTTTTTATTTACTAAATAAAAATTTCTCTATTTCCCAAGGTCTTCCTTCTAAATAAACATGCAAAAACAGTTTGTGATCTCTTAAGAAAATAAGAAATAAAATAAGTTAATATATAAAAAGCTTGTATCTGTAAATCTAAACGTGCTGGAGAGAATAAAGGTATTACATGCAATAATGGACAAATAAAATATCAGCACTAGTTAACAATCAGATAAATTCGAGTTTATACCCGTATCATAGGCCTTGAAAATAATGAATAATGAAGAATATAAGCAAGAAAACATACTCTGAAACATCTTGTCGTCCTCTTAAAGATTATTAGCCAAACTGTGTTCTTACAAACCTTATTGGCGTTTTTAAACAGATAGCCAGATCAAAAAAACATGTTGATATTGGATAACAATCGAAATAAAAAATTGACTGTTTTTCTCTTCATTTTATTTGTAGTGGTTCACAAGATATAGCCGTGTTTCGTTCTGATTTTTTAAATTTACTTATTGAAGCGTGATTTTAAGTTTCATTCGCCTGTGCTTAGACCTCTGCGATGTTACGCGGTTGATTCCTTACGTATATGTTTGGTTATTTCCGATATAGTAATATTGTCTATATTTTCTAACAAGCTATTTTTTATTGATTAACTAGAAAGTAAATAAACTAATTAAAAAAAAAACAAAGCAAACTTATTATATATTTAAAACAATCTGATAAGTTTTTTCTTGAAAAAATCACATTTAAGTAAATCAACAATATTTTAGTGGCTTGGTTGTTCGGTTTTATATAAAAATAAATCACACGTACAATGTTATTTTGTATTCTTCAATTATTTATGTCAAAAATACTGTATAGTGATGAGAACCAGGTGCATTTTTGATAGTTTTAAAATTTTTTGACGCAGTGGAATTATTGTTCCAAAACAATCGACAAAAGACGAAGTGTTTTTATTTCTCGAGAAATATGTCACGACCATATCAATTTGAACCTGAAAGAGATATAAGTGAGGTTACACAACTGTCTAGAAATTGGAGTGGAAAATTGGTGTTTCTGCGATTATTGCATTACAATGCCTGTAAATAAGGAATGTCTGTGCTGTAATGAGATCGATCAAGTGCACATAAAGTTACCTGAAGACACTTAGGAGTTGTTTTTATAATTACTTTTAAATCTTTAAAAAAATACCTCGAAGTATTTAGAAGGTAATTTTTATTATCTTTGAAAAAATAGAAACATTAATCGATAAGATGCCTAAATGACATGAATTTAATTTCTGTTTACGTAAATCACGCATCACTCATCACCGTGGGTTCAAAAACATCATTCTAGACCCTGATATTTTGTATACAGCTCTAGTATCGCTAAATGATCGGGAATGCGCATTAATTATAGATCTTACCGATATGCGGCATACAGGCAGTTTACCTAGTTTGCGTACAAAAACACAAAAACATAACTCTGTCAAGTCATTCCTGCTAACATAGTTAGTCATATAAGACAAGCATACCCAGAACCTAAGGGTGTTTATGTTAACTTTGAATGAAAAGGCGGGGGTGCAGATAGGTTGCAAGATTCAGAAGTTGAAAATGCAAGGGAATTTGTACAGGGTGGATTTTGAAGAAATTGATTTTTAGTAATTTTATTAAAAATAAGTTCAATGTATATGAGGCCATAAACTAAAACAATACCAACAATATTTTTATTTATAAAATAATAAATTTTGAAATAACTTTATTACAAGGATGAAAGTGGTGGTTTTTTAAAAATTTGGAAATATTTTCCCCTCCCCTTTATATTTTCTAAAAAAAAAACATTTATAAAAAGCATTTTATAAAAAGCATTTTATAACAGTGGTCTTAGAATTTTTATGCGCCTTTAATTATAGCATTGCCAGGAGGCTTGTGTTATAAAAATTGAAAATAAAGAGTTTGGGAAAAATATATTAAATCTTGAAATTTTTAAAAAATATCGTAAAAAATGTTTTTATAATACTTATTTATTTATTTATTATTTATGGTGCATATTATTATTATCATAATTATTTTCATTACTATTATCATGAATATACTATTTATTATACATGAAACCACCACTCATTTTGTTTAAGATAAATATTTTATATAAATAGAACACTGTTCTATTTATGTAAAACAAATCAAAACCTTAAAACAAGCTGTTCTATAAATAAATAGATTTACTAATTAGCAAGTCTATTCTACAGAAAAGAATTTTACTTTAGATTATTTGTAATCCAATAAAAATCTTTATAAATATATAATATATATAATATATATATTATAGCTTTACTATTTTTATTAATGTTATTGTATAATCACTTCTTGGAAAAAAAGTCTGTAATCGCCTATACTCTAGCAACTAAAGCATATATGTGACCTCACAGGATAACGCGCTCAAAAGAGAATGGGTCGTAAAAATCACTAAATAATAACCATTAAAGAATTCATTGTAGTATTGCACAAACAATGTTTGACCAGTTTACTGTTTTCAGTTTCATTGGTTCTATTTCGTAACTGAATACAAAATCCAACACTCCTTTTTTAATGCTTTGACTTTTGATATCATAACCTTGTAAAAAAAGGTAAATATAAATTTTTAGAATTATCATCGTTGATAAACACCAGTATGCAAAATTGGTATTTAATCTATTTCAATACGCTCTTTGTGTTGAAACTGTTCGAAAACCTTACAGGTATATAATTGATCAAAAATTGTTGAAAAATAATGATGACATGGAAAGATTAGTTTGAAAATCTGGATAAAATAAATTGTACTAGTTGTTTATATTTTGTATTTTAAAGGTATCTCTGAATTAAATTTTGTATTTTATTTGTCCCTTTTTTAAGGTTTAATTAGGTTTTAAATAAAAACTAAAACTAAAAAAAATAATAAAAAACATAAAACATAAAAAATTAAAGTGTCATGAAGGGTTAATTTACTCTCTATATAAATTTGCTTAAGAGTATTTGCAAAAATTATGTCAATAAAGGCCTCAGAAAGGTAATGAGGATTGGGACGCATCTTAGAAAAGTCTTTTGAACTACAAAAGGCAAAGGGAATTATTCTACCAAAAATTTAAATGCAAGAGATAAATAGATCGTTTTATGTAAAAATTAGAACAAATAAATAAATCATTGTGAAAAATATGCGACGCAGCACCTCTCAATATCACCAATGCCAGTGACAGAACTATTTCAGTGACAGAACTATTGCAGTGGCAGAACTTTTTCAGTGGCAGAACTATTTCAGTGACAGAACTATTTCAGTGACAGAATTATTTCAGTGACAGAACTATTTCAGTGGCAGAACTATTTCAGTGACAGAACTATTTCAGTGACAGAACTATTTTAGTCACAGAACTATTTTAGTGACAGAACTATTTCAGTGGCAGAACTATTTCAGGTAAAAATGATGACATTTCTTGGATAATCTCAATCTCACAAAAATATTTGAACAAATCAACACTTTCATGCAGTTTGAATCCTTGCCTCATTATGTAAATCATGAAAAAAAATGTAGGATGTATTTTTCATTCTTTCTCCAAACTGCCAAAATTGTCTTGTTGAACAAGAGCATATTGGGGAAATACTAATGGAGCTAACAAAATCATACAAATGTAAATCTGAAAGTAAATCGTTTCAAAATTCAACTCTTGAATTATTCTTATCTAGCTTAATGAAAACAAAAGTATTTTCTTCTTTAAAAAAGTTTATGGGTGTTAAGCCCTTAGTTTTTCTTTGAATGATCTGTTTTTTTCTTATTTTGGAAACTTAGGTGGGTAATTTTGATCATGAATTAACCACACCTATTATGCATGCAATCTTAAAATATTTTAATAACAATCTTTGAAACAAAACAGATCGAATTATACAATGGTTCTTGATGGTGGGAATTATTATTGATTCCAATAATAATTCCAGGAGAGAATTCCAATTCTCTTCACATCTAGAACTCTCTTAGCTGGAAAAGTTAAGCAACCGAGAAAAAAAATTGACATAATTAATTTAAATTCTAATTAATTAATTGATTAATTAATCGTGTTCTAAGGCCAACAATACTACAATTATCTTAACGTCAAACTCTTCACCAAATTCCAATTCGGTTTGATATTTTAGAGTGAAGTTATTATTCATGTTTTTTTAATACAATGTAATTATAATGGACATAAGGCAATTATTAACATGTAAAATATTAGAAATATATAAATTAGAATTAAAATAAATTAAAATTAAAATTAGAAATAAGAACAGAAAATATGAAATTTATTTTCGATTATGAAAAAAACAACACTGAATTTGGTCTACGTGACCAAAAAAAGTTAATGAGGTCGGTATATTAGTAGTAATATTAAAACAAATTTAATTTGCTACTTATTTTTTTATTTTTATATAATTTATTTCCATATATCTTCATTTCTCAATGGATTTACTTGTTGTGCCTTTTTGATTTAGAAAATTTATATTTATAGTTATTGTATTTATATTTACCTGCTCTTTGAGTGAATTTATAAGATTTTGAGATTGTGATTGTAATGCTTTAGATTCACGCAATTCATTTTCTACTTTTGATAATTTTTCTGTAGTATTGTCACGATCTTCCTGGACTTGCTTTAATTGGAGAAGGAGACTATCCTTGTTAAAGTTGGTCATCTAAATAAACATAAATATAAAATACAAACTATAATAGCAGACTGCAATTAGTGTTACGAATGTAGTTTTCAGTTATTTTCGTACATTTATCAAGCTTGAAATATTACATAAAATAAAGTGTAATAATAATAATAATAATAATAATAATAAAAATAATTTGCAATAACTTTAGATTGCTTAACCAATCAAATTTAACAAAATAAGCTGAAACAAATCAAAATGGACCAAGAAAGGCAAATAGCATTCCTAAAATGCAAAGATTGACTAATTTGTGCCCAATACGTAAAACAACTTTTTAAGATGCCATCTTCTCTAACTAATAAAATCCTTATTACATGGTTATTTGCCCGAATGGATAAGGCATGGTTTCCAGATCCTAGAGCTGTGGGTTCAAACCCACCTGGAAACCAATGATTCTTTTTACCAAAAGCTCAAATGGGAGATCTAAGTACACCAGAACAAAACCTGTGGGCCCTTCTGTAATAAATTAGTTCAAAAAACTATTTGTTGGCCCCAAGTTAAAAATAAATATGTTGGAAATACGTTGGTCTTTTTACTTTAAATTAAAGTAAAGTGAAAAGAATTTTTGAGTTTTATTATTTGGCTATCAAGGATGAGAATATGTCAAACACTTTGTGGATATCCCAGGAAACTGCACCCAAAAACTAGAGTCATATTAAACTACAATGATTTTTTTTTTTGGATAAAGCAAGAGGTTTCTGCTACAATGCAAAGTGATTAAAAACACACATATACTGTCAAAAAATGTTTAGACATCAAACCTAATGGAGATTTTCCTATTTGCACCTTTTTAAGGAGATAGAGCATCTGACATGTTTATTGTGAGAGATAGTGGTTTTAGTTATTATGAAACAGCCCTTTAGCTAACCAATATTGCTTTTAATAGTTTATATGATCGTTTACAAAGTGACAAAGTATATATTTGAAGTCTGAAAACTTAGCCTTGCGCAAAAATATTGGAAAGTATGTTCTATAATTCTTCTATCAAAGCTATTGCCTACAACAAAATTTCAACAAACATGCTATTTTTAAAAATCTATATATTGTAAACCAAGAGGAAGTGATATCAAACAAGTAGGAAAAAACCGTTTTTCCTCTTTGCGCAATTCAGAAAATTTTTCACATTTGATGTGATACCAACAAACACAGATCATACTGAATACTGCTAAAATTATTTTATCAATAGTTTCGGTTGCTTCAAGCCGAACGGTATCGAGTGTCACGTTTTCCGTAAAATATTATTCATTTTATATTTAAAAGTGACCCAAATAAAATTTTAACAAAAAAATATGCATAGTTGGTGTTGGAAAATTACCATTTATGAAATCACCTGCGTGCATCCCAATTTTTCTTGTCAATAGTAAAAAAAAATGCATTCTTTCAAACCAACATGCTACAGCAACAACACGTTACAACATCAACACGCTACAACAACAATAACAACACGTCACGTAACAAACCACAGTTTTCGATTTTTTAGTGCTCATTTTTTACTACTTCAGTGACGTAGAGCGTTTTTAAATGCAGTACTTTTATTGTCCATGCTCCATTTCATTGCAAGTAGCGAGACTTTTTTTCGTCATAACATTCCATAACGAAGGTGTAGTTCTTGTTCCGACAACTGAAAATGATTTATCAGAGTATTTACTTTCATGTAAACCTGACAATGATTAGATGCAGTTTTTCTCTGATTTGAAATCATAATTCACTGACCGTAAAACTTCTTTGAACATTTGATCAGAAATTTTTAACTCTGTCAAAAATAACTTGGTTAGTATTTGTTCATAACTATTGGTTACTATATCTAGACAACAACATTCACTTGTCTTAGATAGGTATAATTTCCATTTTTTGTAGTTTCTAGAGATGTTAATATTTAACTTTGTTTTCATTACTCTTTAGAAGGAAATGCCAAAATCAGATTGTGTCACTTCTCTATGTATTTTAATTCTAGAATCAAATTTGATAATATCCTTCATCTACTTAACTTCCCAGTCAGATTTCCCTTTTTTGCTCAATGCCAGATCTTTTTACGCACTATAAGTTCAGTTACACATTTTATAAGAATACCTTGTTTGTTGACTTTGTTCCATTGACATAGAGACCAATTTCAGAACTTTTTTTCTATAAGATTATTAAAGACTTCTGTGTTTATGAACTGAAAGAAAAACTTGAGCATCACAATAAGAAATAAATAAAACGCCATATATTGTATATGTTAGTAAAAATTTATTGGTCACACAATCAAAATAGGAATAAAATTTTTGGCCCTTATATATGCCATATAGTAAAAATTAGTCTTTTTTTCAAAATAAATAAATATATATCTCCAAATGTTACCACTAGCCATTGTTACCACTAGCCATTGTGTAATATTGTCTAATATGTGTTCTTCTATTTGAGTCAGAAAGATTTACCTCGCAGAATTTTCACAGAAAGGTTAAAAAATCTTTATATTTCGAACGAGACATATAAATTATCAAAATGATAATTTACGCAGTGAATACTGTCGTTTTTACAGTTAAACTTGCCACCATAACATTTTGACAGGGTTTTAAATCTGTAATTGCAGCCTTACTCTGAAATCGCTTAAAATATTATGCTTTTATCCAGCAAGAACTAACAATATAAAAAGCAATGAGAAATAAAATCATTCTAATAGATATAAATAGCATTGCTGCATGTTGCAGGCAAATCTAATGGAACAAAATTACCAGTTAATATACACACCGGGTTCAAAAAACAGAACCAGGCTTTTTTATACTCATTTACATAATCTAATTATAGCTGGGCTTAGTACGTGGCTACTACTACCCAAAAAATAAGGCCAAGAAGAATTAGGCTTCATTACGTTACTTGCCTCAACAATCTCAAAATTATTTTTGGAAATAGATAGAAAACATTAACAAAGGGCCATTAATTCATAAGACAGCCACTGCATAAGTCTAGCGGATTTACCTTTTCTGAAACTGTCTCATTCCCTGACTGCAACTCTTTGTTCTTTTTCCTCAATATCGTAAATTCATTACAGAAATTTTCAATTTCCTTTTTTTGCTTTGCTGATGTTTCTACCACAACTTTCATGTCGTGCTCCAATCGTGTAAGTTCTGCACCCTTCAAGGATATGACACGTTTAAGAGAATCGACCTCTGTCATAGACAGTTTTAACTCGTATGAGATTGAATTAACTGTGTCTAAAAACAGATGATATACATAGATAGTGCAATGTTATTTTTTGCTGTAAAGATAAAAAAATGTCAATTACTAAAAAAAAATCTTAAAGTTTTTTAGTGAACAAAAACAAACTTTTCTCTATAGCAGAAAATGGATAAAATTAAGAATTATCACAGACTCGAAGATGAAATAAAGCTGTGCTTCAATATTGTCAGTTAAGAAATAAAATATCATAGACTAATGCGTTGTGTATAAGTCCTTTAATAAAGAAACATTAGAATAAACCTATCCACTTAACCTCCAAATAATAAACACAGGCAATATTCTGTTAGTATATTGGGATTGTATCTTGAGCTGAAAATTAACCTTCATAACACCAGATTTTGGATTAAATTACAAAACTAAAACTAACTTACCTTTGAATAAAATCCAAGCTCACAGGTTCTTTAGACAGATTACTATATAAAAATAGTTATTTTATCTTCTTAAACTTTTTCTGCTGTGTAGCACGTAAAATATGTCTTTGCATTAAAGTCATTGAATAAATTTCTGTGCGTTAACGTCATTAAATATTTCGCAGAAAATTTTTTTAAACTTTTTACTTAGATACTAAAACAGTTAACATATATATTTTTTGGAAAAACTTTAAATTTAAAATATACATAAGAAATCGATAATCTAAAATATAGCCTTACCTTGAAGATTTTCAACTTCATCATTCTTCATTCCTATTTTTTCTTCAAAACTTTCTTGTACTTCCTTTAAGTTTTCAAATTCTTCTTTAATGCTTTCATTACCTTCAATAGACTCTTGCAGTTTTAAATTCAATGCTTTCTTCTCACAGGCTAGATTATCAATTTGACTAAACAAATATTTTACATGGATTAGTTAATATTAAAACACTGCTCTTATAATAGTCTTTGCAAGCAAAGCCATTGGACACAAATAGTAATAGAGATGACAGTTTAGCCAAGTTAATTGAAAAAAACATTCATTAGGCAAGATTCCATTAGGCATTCTATGTATCTAGAATATACATAGAACGCCTAATGGAATCTTGCCTGATAAAAATTTCAAGAATATATAGCTTGAATAAATAGTTTGGAATCATAAAATTTTTGTCCAGCGCAATAGAAACTTAACATGCAGCCGTAGTGCAAAAAGCGGTAAAACAAAGTGAGCAACATTTAACTGAAACAAAAGAATACTTACATAAGATATTAAAATATTAAAGATGTTATAAAAAACATTGCTTCCAAATTCCTAATGGAACAGGTTTTAGCACAGCTGCTCACAGATTCAAATCTAAAGCACCAAGATTTAAATATGAAAGTACCATGGCTTCCACATAAAAAAGTAAAAAAATGAGAAAAGATTTAATAGCTTTAAGCTACAGAAAAGGAAAGACAACTTTGTTAAAAGTTTTAACTCCTCTTTAGATTCTTGCCTAGTAGTAACTTCTAGCATTACAGGAGGTAACTTATTAAAAAAAAAAAAAAAAAAACAAAAAAAAAAAAAAACTGCAAGTTTTTTTGCTGCTAAACTATCTGTTATTATAAAGAATTAAAATACTTATATAGGGGATTGTATCTAAATATTATTTATTAGTACATACCTTTTAAAATTAGATTCAGACAGTGCAAGGTTATTTTCTGTTTGAGAAAGTTTTTCTTGAGATAACTTTAAACTATCCTTGAGGCTTTGCTTTTCATTACGTAAATTCTAAAATATATATAAAAACTCTGACACGAAATTAATCACCTAATTAAGCCATAAAAATACAAAAATCGATTTTTTAAATTTGATTGATTGCAACCAGTAAAAATCTAAGTACACCTAAAAGAAATTTAGATATGCATGTACCATAATTACAGAAAAATGATTTAGGTAAACGTCTTTAACAGGCCAAAATAAACAAGCTTATAAGATTAGTGACTATTGAGTGTATAACAAATGAAACTTTAAAAAAAAACCCCAAAGGAAAAAATTTCAAATTTTATTGTTACACAAAATTTCCGAAAAAAAACAAAGTTTTTTAAAAAAAATGAAATCATTTCATTTTTAGAAAAGTTTTGACTTGCTTCGAGATACAGACCCAAATTTTTTGAAAATAAAAATTATTCTATAATCATCTTATGAAATATTTTTCAGCATCGCACAAAATAATGGCGGAATTAGACTATATTTAATTCTTGACCTGATTAGAGGCCTAGGTATTAGGTATGTAGCCCAAAGTTACCAGAAACAATACTTTCTAACAGCATAAAAAATTCATAAAACATAATTGAAAAATTACCTCCAATGCTGCTTTAATGTTCATGTACAATTAAAAACAAAAGTATCGAAAAAATAGAAAAATATAAAATGTTACGCCTAAAGCGATTTGGGAATATTCAGGCTCAGTAATAAAAACATCTCTATTTATATTTGTAATTTGTTTTCCCTTATTTTAAAATTTAATGCCAAAAGTTTGGGAAAAAACGTGGGGGCGTACTTGACTGATTAATGAACAAACAGGTGGAAATACTTGAGTGGTTGATGAACAAACATGTGGACATACTTGACTGGTTGATAAATAAACATGTGGACGTACTTGACTGGTTGATGAACAAACATGTTGACACACTTGACTGATTGATGAACAAACATGTGGATGTACTTGACTGATTGATGAACAAACAGGTGGACATACTTGACTGGTTGATGAACAAACAGGTGGACATACTTGACTGGTTGATGAACAAACAGGTGGACATACTTGTCTGGTTGATGAACAAACAGATGGACATACTTGACTGGTTGACAAAGAAACAGGGATGAAATCATAGAACTACTTTGATCAGTTAACTATAACAGGGTTATGGCAGGGTTTCGATTACATTTTCTGCCCATTTACAGCTATAGAGTCCAATGTGAGCAAAATTTTTTGTTATCGATTTTATGAATAAAAATATATCATAACTAAAAAAGAATCATATCTGATCTAGATAAATACAGAACTATTTAGAAATCCTTAAGCCCATTGTGTTATTTTGCCTTTTTTTTCTTGCAGTTGACATACAGCCAGCTTGCTGAATCACAGCCTTTTCAAAAAATAAATTTTTCTTTTTTAAGTTTCAAAAACAAATAAGTTGTTTAAAATAATAACATACACTATATAGCTTCTCTGTGGGTACGAGCGATAATAAACAAAGTGGTGATAGGACTCCGAAAAAACATGAACAAACGAATAAGTAACTAACTAAATAATTTTCATGAGTTTGTAAAACATAAAATTTGCAGCAAAACCATTTAGTATAAGAATCATACAGAAACTTTTAATTTCACTATACATTTTGTTTAGTTTATCTCAAGGTAAAAAGTAGAGTTTGATGCAAAGCATCTTGGTATGTGTTATATCAGAAACGTAAACGTAGAGTTGGTTGTGAAACAAAATGAATGTAAAATGAATGCAAATTTCAACTAATTTTTGGTTGAATTCAAAAGATTTTTCAATTATTTATGTTAAGTTAAGGGGAACCTCTGATTGGTGCATCACACCCAATCACTGATTGGTGCATCATGCCCATTCAAAATAAACATTACTCACCTCGATGAGTACCTTAAGTTCTCCACGTTCCACTTGATCAATTAATCTATCACCTTCCTTGCATCGTTCATATAGACTCTTATACTGTTCAAACAGCTGACTCAGAACTTCAGTTTCGCTAAGTTGATTCTCATCTACATCCTCTTTTTCCAATGATATTACAACTTCAGGAACAAAACCCTAAGGAGCAATGATAGTCATCAAAGCAATTTTCTATACGCATTAGACCAGATAACTATCAGATAACTCAAGACACTAAAATCTAAATTTAAGTTTTCCAGATAAAATTCTACTACAGCTACAAATTACCAATAAAAATTTAGAGTTCTTTTAGGTAAAAATGCCATATTTTGTTTCATTTTCTATTTTTACCCAAGAAATAGATAAATATGATAATTATCACATATCAATCAATAAATTAATCTTTTCCGCTTTAAAAATTTACTCCTGTTATGTAATATTATAAGATATTATTAATATAAGATACATATTAAAATAGAGCAATAGAGTAACTAATTGAAAGTTCATTGTTTTTCACTCTATGTATTGTTTAATTTTTTTTTTTTAACTTGATACAGGTTGCTTGTTTACCTCTCCTTGCCAATTCAGTACTTGGGTTTGGTATTATTTATTTTTCCAACATTTTAATTTTTTGTACTTAAACTGCAATTTAAAAAACTTGATAACACTTTATTTGACTACTTTAAGGGAAACTAATTTGGGTTCAAAATATTCGTTTGCATAAACTTACTATATGTACAATTAAGTCATGTAAGTTAAGTTTGTACATTAAAGTTCTTTTTTTTTGCTGTAAAAATTACCTTTTCAGTAGCCTTTAAAATTGAAAAAAATTTGCACAAGAAGCATATTAATTATTTGCATGTAAAAGTTACAGTTCCATGTAAAAGATACAGGTACAGTACAATGCAATAATTGGAAGTAGTTTCACATTCAACAATGGAATTTCAAATAGGATTCATACTGCCAGAAAATAATGCTTGAACTTATGATCTCTTTGGTAACTCAAATCAGGTCTTAGGGTTGTGAGATCTTTTAGAAACTTATAAGCAAAAGTTGTTTAATGTGATAATAACTGTTATTAGGCTTTAAATTTAAGAACTAAAGTGGTTACTGAACATTTTTTTGTTCTCAAGATATGATAGATCTAGCGAAAGTGAAATCACTTGATGAAATCTCAGTGTTTTGAAAATTTCAAAAACAGCATTTCCAAGAAGAGCTTAGTTTATCTGAACCAAAAAAAAATTAAACGTTGACTTTTGGTCTTTCTGGGTATGCCTGCCTTGTTCTAAAAATTCTCAGCAGACTATTCTAGCATAAAAAGAGTAAAAAGAGTAAAAATACAACAATTTATTTTCAAGAAAAATTAATCACAGACAGATGGGTGTGGATTTATAGGAAAAATAGAAGATGACAATTTATTTAAATAACGAGCTTACGAATATCACCGTGGTTGATTGTAACCCAGGTTACAATTGTGTTGAATCTTTTACACAGAGTTGAAAAAAATGTGTCTGGAAAATAGTTTGGAATAAATTAAAACTTAAAATAATTTGAGATTGTGAAATGCTTTTAAAGCAACAGTTCAAAGATGTGAAAGTCAATTAAGTCAATTAAGAATCATAAAAATATGCAAACCAATCAATACAAATACTTTCAAGCCCAATTTTGCTGCAAAATTAAATAATTTCAAAGGTAAAGATTAACATGTTATCAGCAAATAATTCAAACACTGAATCAAACCTTGTTAGAGAGGTCATTTATGTGAAAATAACAAAAGATAAAGAACAGAGCCTTATGGTACCCAAGTTCTAATATTCATTAATACTTATAAAAGAAGATGTTAGGATATAGAAAAAAACTCTCTGGTAAAAGATTAAAGACCTTTCCTTTGATTCTGTAGGAACTTATGGTACCCAAGTTCTAATATTCATTAATACTTATAAAAGAAGATGTTAGGATATAGAAAAACTCTCTGGTAAAAGATTAAAGACCTTTCCTTTGATTCTGTAGGAACTTGGTTTTTGTGTCATTCCTTTCACACTTTACCAAAGGCTTTAAAATTATCAGAAAACATATACCCTCATGAGGCGACTTCATGGGTTATAACTTCATGAGTAATACCAGTTCTTCCTTATTAAAGCTGAATTATTCGGCAATGAAGGTAGAAAGTAACTTTGAAAGAAATCTAATGCAGACATATACACATGCATGACCATTTAATAATTTATATAAACTAAAAATGTCCTTATAAATTGTGAAGGATAAAAAGCACAATGTACCAATGAAAGAGGAAGCTAACACAAAACTAATTTAGCTAGCAAATAAACAATAAATTCTATACTGTATTTAAGCAAAATAGCTATAGAGTTCTTGAAGGAATCTTCATGTATTGAAATCCCAATTTAGGCCTTGAGCTGGAGGCTATTTGCCTCCATAATACATTAGACCCTATATTTGGCAGAATGCATACAAAAGCATACCTAGAATATGGCCTTTTTGGGCTTCAATTTCTTGCTATACTTTAAAAATCGCCTGTAAAGTCAGAACGTTACTGAAGCCAATCGTGAAAAAAATCAATCAACATTAAGAGTTTTTTGTGTAGAGTGATTTGAAAATGGAGCTTATTTTGACACCTATTCACACATTTGACCTTTCACACCTGTTATTTTCATTTGAAAGAGAAGATTTCTAATGTAATGTGCTTCAAATATGGAGCTTTTAGAATTTTAACACCTGGTTGAGTTTGAAAATTTTTTACAATATCGGTTGTAAGTCTCGCATTAAAACGCTGCCCATCGTCAGCAATTTTAAGAAAAACTTTTAGAAAAACATCAAATTATTTTCTTTATCTTCGAGAAGCGACAATTTTCCCAGTTTAAAACTGGTTAAATTTGATAACTGCTTTATTTTTAGCAAAGTACCATAGCAATTTTTCCTGTAAGCATCTCATAAAAATGTATTCCAATCTTTTAAATTAAATCTACCCAGTGAAGAAAATAAAACTGTGCCATTTTGCTTAAACACATGGCAAGGCTACAAACTATTATATATGATTATCACATGCAAACTAGTCAAGGAATTTTTTCATAAAAGCTAATTTTTTGGCTAAGTTAGCAAATTCTATCTACAATGCGACAGCTTCTGTTTTATTTATTAACATTACTTACCTTGAATTTTGTAAGATCGCCATTGAAATTATTTCGAGCAAAATTTTTAAGTGACTCTTTCACAGTCGTTTTTTGGGATTGAATATCACGCAATTCTTTTTCATACCCAATCTAATAGAGTCAAGAAAATATAATATACTAATTAATTAGAACATGAGTCAATGTTTTGAAGAAATTCTAATAAACTTTTATGTAGCAAAATTAATATGTAATATGATATTTAATATTAAGTGAAAAAAAGAAAAATGAAGCGTATCATCTATGTTGGCTAAAGAGAGCTGAGACAGGTTTCCAAAAATAATCCAGGAATTTAAGGCATATTATTAATTTAAAAAGGGAGAGAAGTGAAGTTGGTAAAGGTAATGAGAATCAATATAATAAAATTTTATATTTCGTAAAAAGAAAATCAGAAACAACAGGCTTTTATATGCTCATCATCATCTTGTCACCAAAGGCTAATGTGACCATTCCCTAGTCAAGTAAGCTGCCTACGCCAGACCATACCTTAACTCATCCTGCTCTTTTTAATAATCATTTCAAAATATAGCTCTAAATTATATGACAATTTTGAATTAAGGTATACATATAAGAAGCTCAATGAAAAATCGCCAATGCACCACAGCATTCTGCATGGGTTTTCTTTAATAACGATTAAAGCATATAGTAAGTTTGGAAAATATATTACACGATATGCATGGATATCTACTTATCAGAAAA
>JAUZNK010017994.1:0-21554 GCA_035046665.1 Euphysa ruthae
TAAATTAATTTATAATTTCCTTTCTGCAAGATGTTTTTCAAATATTTAGAGGAATATTGTTATAGATTTTTGCACCTGTAAATTAGAAACTGATAAATTTTCGTAGTCCAACCATAAAAGAGTTTTCTGAGTGTCTGAGTGTGTTTGGAACTTAAAGTATCCTTTAAAATTATCACAGGTGTTTCTGTCAATGCATTTTCGCACAGTCTTCCTTTTTTATAAGATCGTATTTTAAATATTGAAAAATGTATTATATATGGTGCTGGGGAACTAATTATAGGACGTCATTGGAAAAATTCAGTGTCAGAAAGTTTGTATGGTTGTTTAGTTTACAGATTTTATGTTATGCATACGAAAAATTTTAAATGATTATCCATTTTGAATTATTTTAATATAAATATTGCATGCTTTATATAAAAGTATTTTGCCTCATTATCAAAATAACTTTCAAGCAAAAGATAATATTTACAACAGGAAAGTAAAGTAAATTACAAATACATTAAGAGTTATACTCTGTTGTTATATTTAAACTTTGAAGAGGGTTTAATCAGTATGATACATCAAGAAAACACACTGTTTAAAAAAAATATATATATCTGATGTTTCTAAATATATCATATAGCATATAGCATTGTAAACTGTAATTCAATGTGTTTTTTGCTGTATTAAAATATTGCACTTTGTTCTACAGCTATTACACTGTATTCTGCAAAATAATGATCTAATGTATCTATTATCTAATGTAAATAATGATCAAACAAATGTTTTACAAGCTAGAGATAATAGTCCAACATATATTTTACCAAGCATAAGCTACCTTTCGCCAGCAGATCGTCAGAAACTGGTAAGTCCACTTATACCTGTTAGGAGTACTTGTTTGGAATAGGTTCAAACTCTGGATACTTAAAAATATTACAAAATGTAGATTTAAGTTGACTTAGGAAAATTGATATAATGATTTTGATAATGAGTTTTAAAAATATTCATAAAATTGCTGAAAACGCTGTCCCAAATGAAAATAAAACATGGTTTCTATAAATTTCATAGAATAGGGAATTATTTGTTTTTAGTTTGACGTTTCAATCATATGCCCAGATGGGGATGTTTTTAAAGCTGGTGTATTTAAAGCATGGGCTGCTTTTCAGCTAGCTTGGAAAATTGCTCATGTTAAAGGGATGAAAGAAAAATTGGCTCTTGTTATAGAAGAAAACATCACAGACCTATATTTGGGTAACAGTTTTTTTATTTTTGAAGTTTCTATCAAAAAGTAGTGAAATAAGATGCATTTTAATCCCATGCATTTGGGAGATTCAAATTGCCAGATATTAAATAATAATAATAATAATTAATTAATAATTGATCCATTTATTTTCTGTATATATTTAAAATTGCAAAAAAAAAATATATATATATATTTTTGTTTGAAAAATGAGTTCTCGTGCACGCGTGAGCAAGTAAATTTTAAAACTCTTTATTTTCTAAACACCTGAATAGCCACTCATTTGTCTCTAATACCATGCATTGCTTTATTTTAAAGATTCTTATTAAGTTTTAATGTTAAAATTTAGTTTATTTGCTTTAAAATGATATATTATTTTGACCATATTGAAAAATTCCTCTAAACAAATTTAAACCTAAAATTACAATTTTTTATATTTCTGAATTTTTTTTTTTTTTTTTTTTTTTGAAAATTTTGGTTCTGTCAGAATTACATTCAAACTTTTTATAATCTTACAAAGTTTTGTTCTTAGATATTTTTCAATTTATTTAGCTTGAAAATGTTATTATTTGTGAGCCTAATATTGGCCAAATATTTTACAGATAATCAATTTTTTTTTTTTTTTCTTTGTATTTATCAACTTCATTTTTATCCAGTGTGTTATTAATGGCTAGGGCTTGCTAAACAAAATTTTTACATCAATCAGTTTGTGGATTTCAATTTTGCATTTTAATTTAAAGATTTCACCTGGCACCTGGCACTAATTCATCTTTGACTTGCCTTAACTAATGAAAATCTAAATATTAAAATATTTGTGTCTTTCAGGGAATCAGTATTTTTAATTACTTCCCTGTTGATAGTTTTTAAGAAGCAAATAGACATTGTCGTTTCAAATATTCAATGCACAACATTTTAAAAACTTTATTTTTCTGAGTTTTAAGTCTCCCAAATAAAAACCTTCAAATTGCACCAGTTTTTATTTTTATTTTTCAATTTGACAATCATTAAAAGCTTTTATCTTGATTTTAAATTTTGAATTTAAGTATAATTTTTTGATATATTTTTTTTTTTTAGTCCGCCCTATCGAAGACCACGAGATTATCAGCTCAGTAGTTCAAAGCTGGGCTCCTGGGTCTAAAAACGTGCTGAGTATGGTTGAAAGATCAGATAAATATGACCTGTTTAATGAACCAACGGTTAGTCGAGTTTTTTTCTTACCTAAACCAAATTACCAAATTAGATTTAGCAGACAGCGGCCATTTCAAGATTTTGCATAGAAATAATTTTGCACACCACAAATGCCAACTGTTGGGATCGCAAGCACAGAATTGAAACCTTTTTTATCTTGGATGTCTGAGTTGTGTAAAAATACGTTTGATTTCTAAAACATTGTTACAACCCCAGATTCATTTGATAAGTATTGTTCACCAAAATAAATCTTGGCACATGCTTTCTTCCACATTTTACAGTCTCTGCAAATTTTCTGCAAACAAACAAAAGCATCAACATACTTGCCGTTCTCTTTTTAACTAGCAGTTACCAAACCATTAAGGCAAGAATGACCTTGCTTTTGCCAAGATCCATCAAGAAAAACCTGATAGTCATTAACACAGACTTTGATTTGATTCATTGCAGCTGTAAAAGTATGTATGGATAAACATTCTACCAAGTTCGTTAGAGTTAGGATTGTTTTAATTGCATGATAGCCTTTCTACTGAACATAAATCAATGGTGTTTGTAAATGTTATGCGTGGGGCAGGTTATCTATTTTATTTCATATTTCCAGAAGTAAATTCTACATACTCCTATTTATAATCAGCGCAATAATAATGATCCAACATATTTCTAACTTATTTTTAACATGGGGCCAACAAGTAGCTTTATTTCAAAAGGGCCCGTGGGTTTGGTTATGGTGTACGTAAAGCTCCCATTTGAGCTTATGTTAAAAAAAATCATTGATCTCTATGGGGGATAAAACTCACACCTTAGTGCTGGAAATTAAAGTCTGAACCGCTCAGCCAGACAACCATAATACAAAGTGTAATTAAATCCTTGTCTATTCTTCAAGTGCTTGTGAACTGTCACCGGAGAATTTCATTTAGGGTAATAAACAAGCTCATACAGTATAGACTTCGAGAAGTTTATAAAGATAATTTATTTATCAAACTCCTCAACTTATTTCCGCAAGGAAATCTATCTAACACTAGCGAGTGGAGATATTGATGGTGATGATGCTAATGAAGTTACAGTTGATTGTGATGATTTTTTTATTTCACTAATTACTCTTAGATATATATGCACGCTTTGTATATTTGTTAACACAAAACTTATGTTTCTTTGTTGTTTTAAGATTCTAACATAATTTTTAACAATATTCATTAAAAAGTAATTTAAAATTTTGAAAATTAAAATATGTCTAATATAATGCTTGGTTTACATTTGAAAGTTTGTGATTAATTTTTTCAGTTATTAGAGGCTTGTTTACACTATAAATTTTATTAGCGATTTTTGAAAAGGACCTACTGATAGGTCCTTTAAAAGTTAACTTGACTTAATAATAATAAATTACAAAAAAATAATTTCAAATTTGAATTCTAGATGAAATTTTACTTTAGATAATCAACTTGCATGACTATAAAGTAATCAAATCAAGATCATGAAGGCAATTTTGTATAAATTTGGCCAGAAAGTTTTTTATAAGGAATCTGAGATTTTTTTGGATCTATGATGTAATGATAATTAGCCAGGTTGGAAGGCAGAAAATCTTCATGATGAATACTTTTTTGCAGTCAATTAGTTTTAGTGGGCACAAATTAGTAGAAATTAGTTTATATGTACTCTTTTCCTTTTTCCCAAAGCTCCCGTGATTCATTAAAAGTTTGAATGTTTATTCTTTTTAATGCTGAAAAGTTACAATTTTCGTTGTTAGGTATATTTACCATTTGAGATATTCGAACCAACAACTCTTCCGGAACATACCGAAAGGAAAAGACGAAGTCTCCTACTACGGGTAATATTATTTTACGTTCTTTCTATTCAACATGGTGCCTAAAAATTTATGCTTCACTATCCACTATATTCATTATCCAGTTAATGCATATTTTAAAATTTGAAAATCTTATTTTGTAAATTGAATTAAATTAGTTTTAAACTATTCCAGGCTGCTAAGAAAAACATTAAATTTGCCAGAAATTTCAACTTTACTAATTAATGTTTTTTAACCTAAAATTTTTGCCATGAAATATTATCCGTCAATTTTGGAATTTTTAGAATAAACCAGTATTCTTAACATTATATTTACTTACTTCCATGAGGGGTTTAACTTAGATTTAATTATTTCCAGGATGATGGAAACTTAGATTTACTTACTCCCTGGAGGGGATAAACTTAGATCTTTTTAAAATTCAAAATTTATGCTTTCATCTTTGAAGGTTAGAATTTATAAATATTAACAAGAAGCCATTAGAATATAATAATAATAATAATAACAATAATAATAATGATAATCATTGTAATAATTATTAAAATTAAAATTATTAGTTAACACAACTTACAGTTCGTTTCAACAAAAAATTTGACTTCAAGTATTACTTTGTGGTTTTAAAATTTCGCAAAGGCCTCACAATATTTTGAGCATGATTTTATTTCTATATTTTTACTCTTAACCCTGTGAAAGAATTTATGGAATTTATGTGCAATTTATAATCGATTAATTTATAATTCCGTTCTTGAGGACAAAAATATATTTTGAAAATAGTGATTTATCTTTTAAAAATTTCTATCAGTCTTCTTTCCTTGAATAATTTTTTTTTTAATGTGTTGAAAGACAATTTAATTTCTTAAATAGCTGATTATGTGATTTATCATATAGGTCACCCTGTGAAAATGTTATGTTATGTTATAATATAGACAGATTTGAAAATTAAAATGTTTCTAAAATTTCTTTAGTTTTTATAAAAAATATTTTTTCTTTTAAAAATTTTTTCTACTCATCGGAGATATCCATTTATCTATTTCATGTCATAATCGAAAAAAGCCACGCATAATTTTTTCTACAGGTGGACTCCTGTTTTTCACCAATATATAAATAATTTAAAATTATAAAATTGGAATATGAACCAATTTAAAAAGTTACAGATGTGATATGGCAAATTTTTTTTCCACCATTCATCCATGTAAAAAAGCTAATTCTACTGCCCGCCTATTGGATAAAAAAAATAGGTTTTGATATACTGTTATACTGATGATGGGATTCTGCTAGTGAAAGATCAGATTCTTCAAAAACATCTCAGTTGACTTTTTCAAAAAATTTTCTAGCACTACAAAATTCATAATAAAAAATTTAAAATTTGCTAAAGATTTATTTGCATCTTCCGAAAAATTCATTTAAGAAGGCATTTGATTTGTTGTATACAGTGAAGAATTGAACTGTTTAGTTATTATTTCTTCTAGTCAATTATGACATCCGACAATGTGCCTGAATTGTGTCATGGTATATTGGTAAAAGATTTTGACAAGAAGATATGGAACAAGAAATATCTTAGACTTAAAGATTCATGTTTATATTTATCTGATAAGAAAGACAACGATGAGGTAAAATACTCATGTTTATATCTATCTATTTCGATGTAGAGAAGCATACACGCTTATTAAATAATTCATGCTCACGCCAGGATTGTTATAAAACTTTTGTTCTGATAGTTTAGGCTTGTTACTACCAAAATATTTTCTTATCTTCAAAGTTAATTTTCAACCAATCATACTCTTTTGTTTGCTGTTCAAAAAAGTATTTGTCCTTTTTTTTTTTTCATCTCAAACTATTCATTATTTTTTTACTGCCAGAACTTTCATTATGAAATAAACATGGCGGTTTAGTAAGGTTGCTATTGGATCAATCCTGTGATAACAATCGAAGATGTGGGCAAAGTCTTTCTAATCTTGTTTGTAGTCGTACTTTATAAGTTATATTTATCCAAGTAAAATTTTAAAGCAATGAGCATAATTTTTGTTTCTTCAAATGCTTTAAAAAACAACATTGTAATACCGCAATTTTGGCCCCCAAACAAAAGAATTAGCACAGATTATAAAGATAATTTCATACCTCATTTAAGTATTTATAAATTTTAAATCTTAAGTTCTTAAGTAGGAAGGAAGATGAAGAACTTGGTTTGAAAAAATCATACAAAACAAAGGCTGGTTTATATGTAAGATTAATTTAGCCATATAAGGCATCTAGGATTTTATTTTAAGTTGACCTATCATTTTTCTTTTTACATAGAAAATGACAAAGATCTTTGACACAAAAGCGTCATTCTTGTATCATTGCTTACCAGAATTTTCTAGAGCACACAAATCTCCTACACCTTATTGTTTTTGTGTCATTGTGAGTATTTTTATTTGTTATGATAATAAATAATTAATAAATAAATAAATTTTTTTTTTAAAACCACTCTAATATTTCTGTGAATAAATATTTGATTCAGTTTTTGCCTTTCATTGCCATACTACAAAAAAACCAACTTCCTTGCAACCCGTGAATTTTTTCCTTTCTTCTTTAACTTCTGGTAGAAATGTTTCACTCCTGAAAATTCACCATGAAAATATACCTAATAACTGCAGTACATACCTAATATATTACTGCATACCTAATAAGTATTTCAGTGTTATTTTTGTGGATAATTTTTAATGCCTACTCCTAGCCCATTCAAAAATTTGAAATTCTGTTCTTTTGTATATTGCGCTTGATAAAAAATTTTGAATAACTTTGTAGAAGATAATAACACTTTAAGTAAATGTTCAAAGCTTAAAATTTTGCTTCTGGTAAGTTGAGACAAAACCAACCTTATCTTCTCTATAAACCTTTACAATGTCAACTACGTCGACGTAACATCTGGTTTACCTTCTATTCACGTCACACTCTTCATAGATTACTCTCGCATCCAAAAGAACCTCTTGATCTCAATGAAAAAAACAACATAGTAAATTGTATTCCTTGTAAAGATTGTTTTTTCGCATATATTAGTGAATCTAAGTTTAAAATTAACAGTTGAACCAAAGAACATCAACGCACTGTAAAAATGCTGACCAAATTAACAAAATCTCTCAACATTGCTGGAAAAAAGACCACACATTCGACTGGGGTAAAAAAATCTATAAAAAACACAGAATCGCTCCTAATCTCATGCAAAATGAAAGAATCTATTCAGTCATTTATTAAACCCAATCGTACCAATCGTATATCGTACAACCTTGTCAGAATTTGGGATCCTCTCATCCACAAAGAATAACCTTTTAAAGTCCACACCACAAATGAGTAAATTGCTTTCCATCATAGTCCACAAAAAAAATGGCTAATTGCAAGACGTATTTTCAATTTCACAAAAATTTAATCGCTTTCTATTATGTTTTGAAATAAATTATAGATTTCACAAGATCTAATCACTGTCAGTTACATTTTCCAATAAATAACTGTTGCTAATCCTATGGAAGTATTTCTGAACCTGTATAAAAAACTGTATAAACTCTAGAAATATTAAATAATTGTACTTTTCCTGAAGACGCGAGCAAGTTATCTCTCAAAACGTTACCAGAATAAATAAATATTTATCTCATTACATGTTTTTAAATTATTATTTAACTGTTAAAAGGAGTTGACTATTCAAAAGTTATTTCAATACAATACTATTATTATGTATAATGAAGTTCTCGCTCCCTAGAAAAGTGGCAATATTCTTTTTTTTTTTTTGTTTTTTTTTCGTTTGTAAATATAATAAAGAGTTTGATGAGATTTTTTACTTCTTTTTTTTTTAAACTTTATACATGTTATTTTATGATTATTTTGAAAAATTTGTCCAAAAATTACATATTTTGCATTTTTTGCAATACGTTATGCTTTTTTTTTTGTTGAAATTTGGTTTTTTAAAAATATGATTTTCCAATAAAGTATGAATTAGCAAATCAATTTTTTTATCTGTTTTGTTTTAACTGAACTCTAATTTTGTTAGCTTCCGTCAAATTTGATTTTTTCTGTCTAGTGATTGTAAATAGTCTTCCTGGAGTTCAGTAATTTTTAATTTATTACTTTTAAACATTTGTTTAGCCTGACGTAGTTACCAATTGGAGCGATATAAAATGCTTCTGTGCTGATTCTGATATGCTTCTCACTGGCTGGTATTCAGGGTTCAGGATTGCAAAATATGGCCAACAATTGTACATGAACTTTTGCGAGGCTATGAACAAAGAAGCCAACCTTAGAAGAACTAACAGCGCAAGGCAAAGTATATTATTTAGGGTAAGTTTGTAAAAAATAAGTTTATTGAAAGGGGATAACCGCAAAATAATGTGCATAATAACGATGACCAAGTGCTGCAGTTAATTTTATCAGCAAGAGAAAAACTTAATTAACGCTGTCTGTATGAAGGTCTTGATATCAACAAAATACATCAGAAACCTATCAGTGCTTAGAAAAGTGAAAGATTTAACAAAACGCCTTGCGGTCTTGCAAAATATAAATTTTTGATAAAATCCCTTTGAATAAAATGAAAACCACGATTTTGGCTGAATAAAAAAAATTTTTAATAAATTCATCAGCGTCACTTTTGACAAATCGTTTGAATTATTTTCACAAATTTTTTTGACATGCTCTTTTTTGAATGATTCACAAAAAATTTTGACATACTGTTCTTTGAATGATTTACGAAACATGTTGACATACTTTCTTTTGAATCATTTACAAAACTTTTTGATTTGCTGTCTTTTAGATAATTCCTTAATTTTGCTATAACAATAATTTTTATTAATTAAAACTTTCTTAAGTAATAGAAATATACCCTAGTATTCAAATTTACAAAAACCTATACCTAAAAAATTAATTCCTTTAAGGTTTTTCATGCTTCATTCGATAATATAATATTTATTTTGAAATTCTGTGCATTTATATACATGTTTGTATTGTTTTTTGTTTTATACACTGCTTTTGATGTCATCTATGTCATTAAACTTTTTTAGCGTCCTAAAACGGAGACATTTGACACTGCTGATAATAAAGCTGCTCTAGATTTTTCGGGTGAAAATGGACGAGTTATTTCTGATCCCCTTGAATTACTTCGAGTACAAAATGAGATAGCATTTGAAATACCCAAAACAAACAAGCGCACATCTGCATCATTTTCACCAGCCATTGTTAGAAATAGCTTAGTTGATAATAAACCCTGGTATCATGGGAGAATTTCAAGAGAACAGTCCCATCAAAAATTAAAGCTTCATGGCATGAAGGAAGGGTGAGCTTACATACATTATCATTTGTTTTCCCATGAATTTAAATAAAGTAGTGGTCATTGGTTTTGTATACATGCAAACTAAGTCACAAGCTTTTGTAAATAGTATGTTATATTGAACAGGATTCTATATAGTTTAAGACAAAATCTTAACAGAGTTTCAAATGACCTTTAAGTCATTATTTAAACAATGTAATCTTTAAGTCTGTCATTCTTTATATGTCAGTTATTAAAACAGTATGTATGAAAATTCGTTCAGTTGCACTTGATAATTTTTGGAATTGCGAGATACTAGTTCACTTGATATATTACTATTTTTATGAAATTACATTTCACCTATACTGCTTAGAGAGTTTTTCATAAAAATACTTTTCTTTATAACTTAAAAACTCATTATGAATTAAAAAAAAAAAAAAGTTGTTTATAGAGAAATAAGAAAAAAGTCCAACCAAAGAATATAAAAATTTATAAAGTTAAATTTGTCCATATAATTTATTCAAAAATTTTATGCAATTATTTATGATAATTAGTTATGGTTATTATAAATATTCTTTATAGCAGTCAAGAATTATTCCAAAAAAAAAACAATGGTTATAGCATGCTTCTCGAAGCTTATCGTGTGTGAAATTTGGTTGATTAAACCAAACAGTGAGGAGTGGAAATTTTTTTCTTTCTATTCAAAGTTTATTCATTTTAAGATGTGAATGTCATCTATAAAAGTCATAAAAGTATGTAAGAAGTGACAAGATTGTATTCTGGAAAAATTTATTTTTAATGTTTTTATTTTTTATTTTTTTTTTTTTTTTTTTTTTTTTTTTTTTTTTTTTTGTTTTTTAGATCTTTTCTTGTACGTGAGAGTAGCTCATCTGTTGGAAATCTTGTTTTAACTGTTGTTACAAAAAGTAAAAAAATTTCACACAATCAAATATTCCAGGTAAGCGTGCTGGATAATTTTTTATCACATAAACAGAAATTGAAGGTAGTTTTCTAACAACAAATGATTCTTTTTTTATGGCCAAATTCAACTAGAGTTTTACATTTTACATTGTCTCGAAAAAAGTTCAGTTTGTCCGCCTGAGATACTGAGACCAAATATACCCAAATTATTTTGTATCGATTGAAAGGACTGTAGAGGGCTTCTTTTACTCTATATGGCCATCGGCCAAAAATTTCTCTTTTCTTGGCCTGTGCCCCAAAACATGTCAAATTTAGTCCAAATATGAAATATGTCATTGATTTTTTTTAAGTAATTGTTTTTTTGATTCTGTTGAAATTTTAAATCAAATCCATTCGTATAATATAAATATATATTTTATGCGGTAATTTTTGCATTTTGACCATTTTTAAAATATTATTGGGTCTATTCCCCAATACCTGGTAAATGTTTATTGGGAACTTAAAATTTCATTTAAATTATTTTTTTTAGGGTATCAAGCAATTTTTGAGCAAAGCATGCCCAAAATTCTATATTTTTAAAATTACTTCCAAAATTTGTGCTTCAGATCTTTTTCGGTTCTGTCCTTGGTGCCTAGCAAATTTGGTCGAAAAATATTTTACTAAAGAAATTCCAATTTTCAAAACTTTCAAGTGATGTGAAAAAAAATTATTATTTCTGATATTTTGAAATATAGGCTTTTTTATCAAGTCTAGGTTTCAAACTCTAAAATATTTTAATGGTAGATTACTTTAGGTAATATTATTTCTGCTGAGTTTGGCGACTATTAATTTGAATTAACTAATTGCTAACCTAAATATAATAACTTCCTAGAAGTGAACCATGGGCCTATGAAGTTAATGCTGTCTGTCCGTTTGTGTATGTTAGTTTTCCATACATGTTATATTGTTGAATACAATTACAAAAAGTATAAACAGACATTTAACATTTTTTTTTCTGTGCAAATCTACTCATGTACATCATTTCAACTCGTGAAATTTTTCTTAAGATTTTCTTATTACTTTTTCATGATTTTTTACATAAATCCAAAACTTGGTGAATTCAAGACTAATGGTTTGGTAAATTTTATTTTTGGGTAAACAAGGCATAAAGAGACCAAAAGTCATCATATTTCTTGCTTTTTAGGTGTTTCGATTTCTTAATAATTTGTATTATTTTCACGATTAGAGGATGAACAAAACTTTAAGATCCTAAATAATTTTAGGCTACAGCCTAAAAAGAGAGCATCTTGTTCTCACTTGTCTATGGTCCTGTTCTTCTGTCTGGATATAGCAATTTCTTCATCGAAAATATTTTTTTGGAATTTTTCTGAAATTAGTTCATTACTTTTTTTAATTTATTACTAAAGTAAAAGGATCATAGAGGCAATCATTTATCCATGTTATTACCTTTCTAAAAATTATGTTTTAAATCGCTCGGTCTAAATATGGTCATGTTTTAAATCACTTAGTCTAAATATGGTCATGTTTTAAATCACTCGGTCTAAATATGGTCATGTTTTAAATCACTCGGTCTAAATATGGTCATATTTTAAATCACTCGGTCTAAATATGGTCATATTTTAAATCACTCGGTCTAAATATGGTCATGTTTTAAATCACTCGGTCGAAATATGGTCATGTTTTAAATCACTCGGTCTAAATATGGTCATGCTTTACATTTTCCGCTTTTCCTCAAGAAATATGTTCCGATTCTGCAGAAATTACGTGTTTTTTTTTTTGAAAACTTTTCTATGGCTGTTGTTTTAAAAAATTAATATTCCTTAACCTGAACCCAAAAATGCCCTAATTTTCTCCGAAAAAAATATCTTTCCAAGAAAATATCTTCATCTCTTACAGCTGTATTTTTTGTTTAGAATTACAACCATAGTGACTTGCCACTGTATGGTATCGAAAATGGTCCACAGTTTAATACATTAGAACTTTTGATAGAATCATACCACTCTGGTGCCGTTGAAGGAGTCGACTTTGTCCTGAAGCGTCCTTGTCCATCTTAGTTATGAAATTGTGTCCATATTTGAATGACAAAACATAAGTGTCAAAGCAAATGCGATCACAGAGGCCAGGCCATTCCGTACAAACACTTGACATATCTTGATGAATTGCTTCCAGCTAATGTGAATTAAAAAGTCTGTAAAATATTTTAGATAAATCTTCTTTTTTTTTAAATGTTAACCTTGTTTACGATATTGTAAATAGATTGGGTTTTAATAATATTTTTCTACCTGAATAAAAAAAAAATATAAAAAATAGGGTTTGCGTTCTGCATTATTAAATTAGAGATTTCCCAGGGGAGGTATTTGTGAGGAGTTTCCATTCATCAAACAAAAGGGAAAAAGAACTCTGTTTTTAGTCAATTAGAAAAACATTAAAAGCACCTTCATTACTGTAATTCTAAAATCTTCAGCATCGGAATTAGCAGCTGCCTAATGTTTCACGCGTTATAGATTTTCCTTGTATAAAATGTATAGTGTTCTTATCCCAGGAAATAAACTATCAGTTATATAAATACAAATTGCTTAAATTGTTTCATACGGGGATATTGGGGGGAGGGAGGAGGTGAGATGGAACTCCCGACCCTAAAGATGGAGGAAGGGGAGGGTAAAGGAGCTGAAAGAAATCAATTTTAAAGGAGATGCGAGTGAGAAAGCGAAAGGTTCGATTTAGATAAGGGGAGTTAAGCAAGTTTCAAAACCGATGGTAGGTATAGTTGCTCATCCAAAATATATCAAAATTAATGATTTTCTGAATATATTTGCTTTAATCTGAGCCCCAGGACGTTTCTCAATATCGCCTTACCCAAATTTTCTCTACTTAGTAAAAATTTTCCAATATTACTTCGTGGTAATATAAGAACAAGATTATAATTTGGAATTTGGAGGGCGTTATTATTTGCACGCAGTTTCGTTTTTACAATTTGCCATGTACTGCTTAAGCATACAGTAGCTAATTCATGATGACTTAAGATGGCAAAGTGGATTTCACTCGCAGATTTGGCCTAGAGAAGGGATTTAAGCCAAAGTGTGTGGGTTGAAGAATTTAGTGGAAGATAGTAATCCTACCAAGACAGTACTTTGGAATTTTGGTCAAACTGAAGGGTTGTCTTGATCGAGATGACATTTTATAAACAAATTTTTTAACAAAATTAACATAAAATTCTTGTTAAATGAAAAGAAATCATTTTTTCAAGTAGTGTGTGACGAGAGTGATATTTTATATCTAACTATCCATTTTTAAGATCCAATTTAATTGAAATTTGATATAAATGTTTATTATAAAAGAATTAAACAGCTGAAAAAATGTTAGCCCAAAAAACCCACTGTTGATAAAAAGTTACAAAATAGTCATGAATTTTTTGACACATGTTGATGACATCACATGACAATTCTATGTATTAAAACTTTAAAAAATTAATCGCTTAACCGCCCCATTATTACTCGCTCAACCATCCCTTACTATAAATTACTCGCTCAATTTGGATTTCCATATACCCGAGCAGCAGAGGTGGGTATTTCTGAAATTTTAAATACGTAATATAAATCGAATTTTTTATAGTTGATTGTAGCCTACTGGTTTTTAAACCAGAGATTGGGGATTCCCCCTCATGGAACAATTGAATTGGTTTGTAATTATTGATTTAATAGTTTATACAGCGAGAGATAAAATCATTACACGTAATTTTGCTGACCGTTTTTAAATTTAAGAAAAATTTGAACTGGTGCGTTTAAATTTGTTGGCTCAAGTTTAACTTGGGATTTAACGCTCATTTACGCAACAAAATCTATTATTTGCAATTCACTATATGAAATGGTTAATTTATGATAAGAAATTCGTTCTAAAGTCAAAGGGGTTTTTTTTTATCCGTAAATTTGTTCTACGAGAATAAATTAAGACTGGCATAAAAGATTTCATGTGGTCAGGAAATTATCGGAAATAAAAACTCTCAATCTCACATTTTTTGAAGCTGTAAAATTCGAATTTGCATATTTTGTATTAGGGTTTTAAAATCAAATTTTTCCTCACTGAAACTTGAAGGGTTTATTTCTGTCAATTTGACTTTTTGTACGGTGTTTTTGAGCAAAGTATTGATTATGGTCACCTGTTGAAGCCGACATGATCAATAAACTCTTGACAGTGAATTTTATTTAAACGTTGCAAACGAATCAAACATTCCATTCGAAAAGTAGTTCTGATATTTAATCTCGTCTCATTAAACATAACTGTTTTATGAACAAGTAAGTTAAATTAAAATTTTGCATTATTTAAAACTGAAATATGTTTTTAATCAAAAACAATTTTGTTATTTCACTGGTGGCTTAAGAAAATTTGTTGTTTGTTGAATCTGTTTCAGTTTTCTTCTATCAGAAATTACCATATACCATTTTTAACTTTGGCTTGCTAACAAGCTTGCCATGGTTTCGCAAACCTTTATATACTGATTTTCTGAGGAATTTCTCTGGTTTCGTTCAAAGAAAGAAAACAGTTTTATGCTGCAATGCATGTAAAAAAGCAATTAATTAACATTACATAAACTTGAAAAATATAAACTGATTTAAAAAAAATTTCCTTCTATAAAAAACTTGGTATTTCGCCTTTTAAGCAGCACGTTTTTGGACAATAAAATTGCATGTTGGGAATGATTTCTCCATCGTGATCTAAACAACTGTGAGTTTTACAGGAAGTGCTTATGTCATCAAAACTAGAGCAAGCCTCTGTATCGCCTATGCATTTACCACATGACTTCGGACAAAAATCGTAAAAAAGCGGGCAATAATTTTTTCGGTTAGACTTGATACCAGCACAAACCAATAAATGGTCTTTACATTCTAAATATAACGGCCAAAGAAATTGATAAGTTTCATAACAATTGGCTGAAAAAGTTCTTGGTTTTTTCTCACATTCAATATATTGTTATTTTAAATCATCAAATTTTTTGATAAACGTGTAACTATTTTTAATTCAACACCTGAAATATTAATTGTATTTTTCTTTCTCTCTCTAAATATTTGTTGATAAATTAAAAACAATGACTTTTAATACTCATATATGACTCTCCTTTCCTTTAAAAAAAAAAAGAAATAACCTATATTGAAATTAAAATTCGATAGCAAATTGTTTTATTTGAGTCATACTTATTAAATCGTTGTAAAGCCTCATCAAATCATTCTGTAAATTTCAAATGAGCAATGTAAGATTCAGAATAGAGACATACCCTGATATCCTTCATATGGCGGCCTTGTATAAAGAATAGTCGTATAAAAAGAAGATCATCAGAAAATTTTGTTATGGTCTTTATTATGATGATAATGTTATCGAGGAATGATTTACGAATTCAGTGTCTTGCGAATTGTTTAAATTCGTTTAAAATATATTAGCATAAAGGCTTTTCGTCGGTATCAAACAAGGTTTAAATATATTGATTGATAGGTGCTACCTCAAAGTAAGGTTTTGTTTTTGAATTTTTAGCGGGATTTTCGCCGTAAAATTTAATTCAGATTACGAAATATGATTTTATAAAAATACTTACCAATGGGGTTTGCAGTTGTCGCCGTTTTAATACAGCCACCGCATGATTCAAGACACTGCCTTTTAAAAAAAGACGATCTGCAATATGAGGCTTTGCCAGCTTTAGACATTTGAGCAAGCCACGTTTTACACCAAGGCATTCTATTTTTACAACCTATAAAAATCATATGCTTTTTTGAGAAGACGCATAAGTAGGTTTCTTACATACCAACTTGTCATTAGCATCCGATATACCGATTTTATTCCTTTTGCATTTGTAAGTAAAATTAACTGTGTAAACTTCACCAAAATAGGTTGAGAAAAATAATTGAATTCTTCGCCAAAAAATAAACCTTTAAATAAATTTTTTAATGATTTGGACATTTCAATATGACTTCATAGTGAATTAAAATAAATCAACTTGTTAAAGATATTTTGGTTTGCTTGTTAACATCATCAACTTACAGTTAGATTGCAGTTTTTTAGTTACAGGTAAATTATGAGATGCTTCATCCTTATTTAGCCACTTTAAAAGATAACCCCTTAAATGTCTCCCCTAATAATAATTCACCTTACCTGCTTTCACACTGGCTGTATTGTATAAGAGAACATCTAAAAGAAAAGATTTCGTCATTAGGTCATAAAAGATTATATTCATATGAAACAAACACGATCTGTAAATTTAAGTTAATCTAGTGAAAGACAACTTTTTTCGTCCTTATTAGCTCTAATTCCCCGTAAGGTTATATTTAATATTTTTGGCAGACTCATTAAAAAGTGAACCCTTTCCCGAGTAGTTAAGACTTTGGATTCTATTATCTATAGGTGCGAGTTCGTTACCACCTAGAGATCAACGATTTTCTTCACCAAAAGCTGAAACGGGAGCTCTAGGTACACCAGAACAAAACCTAGAGCTCCTTCTGATGGAAATTTAGCTTAAAGATATTTTTTGGCCCCCCACCCTCCAAGTTAAATATAATATAATGTAAGAAATATAAAATCAACTTACAACATACAAACGGGAGCAGTATGATAGAGTTTCTCAGAGACATAGTGATCCGTGTTTTTTTTATCTTAAAAATAATGTAATGACCAAGTGGAGAAATGCGCATCTATTTATGCTACTGCACAGTAATGGGGTTGGTTTCATTAGTTCCGTGGTAACAATTACAGTTTTGCAGATTTCGATGAATAGATATCCGACATCGTCATTGAAATAGTTGATTTAATAAGATACAAATAAATGTTGTTATGAAACCGTTACGCATTTCCCCCTTTCTAGCACAAAAAATTTAAAATAGCCTTATCTACCAATTTCAATGAATCATATAATTTTAAAAAATTTAGACATCTATTTCAAAATTTCCTTGTTATCGATTTCCCTTTATTGAAATTAAGTATAGATGCTAATATATTTATCTATGTAAGGATGTATAGTGCCAGTGAATAGGTAAAGTTTAAATTTTAATGAACGGGAGTTCGTTACAACTGTAAACAAATATAACTGAAAAAAACATACCAGATGGTTATAGAAGAAACATCAATAACGCTTTGGAAGCTAAGAATGATTTTCTCTGAATAAGGAAGGTCACAATCATGCTGAAGAAATTTTAATCCTAAAAACGCCAGAAATGATATAAAAATTTGATCATCCTAGATTCAGCTATAAAACTTTGTAGTTACATTTTTTTCTTCCCTCTTTAAAATTTTACAAATAAAACACCATTTTTTTAACAAACAAGAAGCTGTCAAATACAACCATAGCTCCATTACTAAGATTGAATCTTTTGATTCATTGCAAAGAGAAAATAAACGTTTAACATAACCTTGAGCGCGCTAATTTAAACCACGCCTGGAATGAATAATAGCGCATTGGATTTCATCTAAACCATAGTCTATAAAAAGGAAACCTGGTCTGGCGGTCTATTGTTCTCTTTTTTTGTTTCCTGCAATAAATTGCTCTTTTCGTGAAAATCGACCATGTGATCAAAAGTACATGCATAACAAAAAATAGAATGGTGGATTCAGACAGTTTCATAAGAGGAGATACTATAGACTTTGTGATTGATTTGATGGATGAAGAATCATTGGACGATGCTTTTCAAGATGAGATATTTAACGAGTTAATTTGTTAAATATAATACATATTTATATTATTTGTATGTCTATTAATATTGTCTGCCCTGTAAAAGAAGGTGGACTTTAAAAAGCAAACGGGATTCCCATGGTTAATGACAAAAGACATCGGACGTTTTTGCGAAAGTTAATTGATGAACCAAGTTGCGGATTTCTTTTTCAGTTTTACAAGACCACGTGTAGTTGTGGAGTTGTAAAATTCATGCATTCCAAATATTTTGGATAATTGTTTCCTGAGCTCATTTTTTATTTTTATTTGCAGTAAAGACTATTGCAAATTATTTTTAATTTTTGTTTACGGTTTCGACTATTGCATGGTTTTTAAATTCAACGAGTTGTATATATATACATATATATATATAGCTTCAGCTATTTTCTACATTAAAACCTAAAAGATGCAACTTGATTATTAGCTATATTATTAGAATCACGAAAACAATTGGAAAAAAAAGGTACTTTTAATCATCCTCATTCCAAATTTGGCAATACTGCATGTAGACAATGTGCATGCAACTCTTTAATAGCTTTATGCTGGTCACAACTAAGAAAAATGTGATTATGGCATTCTCGTGGTTTGGATAAATCAGTTAAATGAAGGTGACGTTTTTTAAAAATCATTAGGTTTTGATCGTAGTCTTGGAATGGACGATTTACATACACATTTTATTTTTTTCTACTATTCCATGTAATGTTTCCATGTTTAATTTACTACAATTGGAAGCCAATAGCAGTTATTACTCTCACTTTGCTACATAATATCCAATTAGATGAGCATTTTCAAAATATATTGGTGCTTTGTTTATTACAAGCGGTTATGTGACAACCATTGTATGTCATGTAAATAACTTCTATTTAGTTGATTGTCCTAGTAGAGACAATAGGGGTTTGATAATAAATAATAGATATTCAATTGTTATGAAATTCCGGTGTATTGAACAAATAGAAAATTATAAGAGTAGTTTATTTAGAATACTGAAGATGGTTTTATTAAAAGAAAGAGGCGTGAAAATTATTCTAAAATTACTGCTATACCAGAAAATGATCAAATACAAAAAAAGTTACCGCAAACTCTACTTTGCCTATAATCAGAATACATAGATCAAATGTTTTGATCTTTAAACAACTGATTGAAAAAGGTCCATGCTATATTTGTGTAATTTGTAATTGATATCTTTACAAAAGGTCAGTTAGTCTCTTTAGCCCATACAAGTGTATTACTAAGAATATATTGTTTACAGATACTCTTTCATTTGATGGTTTGTCTTATACGTTAAAAAATGTAAGAATAAGCTTTCTAAAGGTCAAACAACTCCTTGCCAAGCTGTATCAATAAACTACAAACACAAATGTTACCACCTGAGTTTAATAGTATAAGATATTTAGAGAAAGATTTAATTGCTCTAAGACTCCTTTTTAAAAAATTTGCTATAATGCCAAAAGCTCATCCGTATTCATTTCCAACTGGTGAATATGGTTATAACGTTAAACGTTCAATCAAATTAAGTTGAGCCAAGTATTTTAACCAAAAACTTTTAAACTACACTCTGAATTTTGCGTCTGATTCGGATTACATACTTCCTCACCATTCTGTTTAACAACATGTAAATGAAACCAGTGAAATAAACATTGCAACGTAAAAGGTATATGGGTGTTCTTTAAATGCTGGTGTATTAAATCAAAATTTTAAATGAAGCGTGATACATTTGCTAATGATTAAGCCTGTGTAAAACCTGTGTTAACTTATACTAATTTTGAGTTAAATCCAAATAAATCAAACTTTTTTGATAAATCAAGAGACCATCATAGAGAAATACATTCAGCAAGTGAAGAAGTTCCATTCAGCATAAGTATAACAATTAACGATTATTATACTGCGTTAGAGATATCACCAGTTTAAAAATAACAGTTTAAAATCAAGATTTTTCTCCCAATCTGATGCAATTTACCCAATTGAGACAATACATAGCAGTCTATGTTCATAGGCTGGTATATTTTATTAAAACAATGCTTGAAAAACTAGATATGCCAACGGTATCAATAAATTCAGTTGGTCAGCTACCAGTGCAATGTAATTTCTCAGAGAATTATATCGAAAACAGTCGGAAACAAATAAGCTTGCTTTAAAGTTAGATTTAAAATTGAAGCTAAGTTTATGCTAACCTCAAACATATGCGTTATGGACAGACAAATTGAAGGACGGATAGGGCTATAAAACGCTTCAAAATGACTAATAATAATTTATCTGTGATTTATATTCAATTTGATAATGTTAATTTGATAATGCAGAAAAAAACACTGCAAAATTCTAAAACGACTCAACAATTGGGTTCCAATTGTCAAAATCGACACCCCCATTAGAATAAAGAAAAATCATCCAAAATCACCAAAAATATCAGTTGTGTTGTTTCAATAGATGGGTTGTTTCAATAGATGGATTATTTTTGAAAGGCGTCTTTAGTTCACAATCTATAGGGGGAAATTCTGAAGCTGCTAAAATGGTCAGGATATGAATGGATCTTAAATAAAATGGCGTGTCTATTTTTAACATTACAAAATTATTTCCTTCTGGTTATAGCACTATTAACTTTATGATGCTTTACCGAAAATATCCACCTGATAGGATACAATTCTGTGAAAATCTTTTACGATACATTTAAGCCCAAGATATTCATATAATATTAGGTGACTTTAACCTTAACGCTCATGAAGAATCTGTTAATGAAGCACTTTCAATGGCTCTTTCATCATTGTTGTGTATGAAGCAACACACTTTATCTGATCAATTATTTATCATATTTATGTAAAATAATCACTCATTGAACACAATAGCCAAACATTAAGTAATCCACAATGTGTACTTCTTCTATTACGACGCAGTAGTTATAAGAATGAAGTAATCCACAATGTGTACTTCTCCTATTACGACGCAGTAGATATAAGAATGAAGTAATCCAAAATGTGTACTTCTCCTATTACGACGCAGTAGATATAAGAATGAAGTAATCCACAATGTGTACTTCTCCTATTACAACGCAGTAGTTATAAGAATGGAGTAATCCACAATGTGTAATTCTCCTATTACAACGCAGTAGTTATAAGAATGGAGTGATATTGTGTTTTTCAACATATCTGTTTGTTTATCTTTTGTATATAATTTATTTTTCTGTGTTTATATATTTAAAAACCATTGAATTTTAGAATCATAATTAAAAATGCCACCAAAAATATCGGAATCGTATGCTGAAAAATTAGAACACATTCTTTCAAAAAAGTTGGCAGCTAAAAATTCTTTTGTAAATAATGCAACTTCGACTACAGCAAATAGTGTAACTCCAACTGAAGCAAATTATTGCTTCACCAAGAAAGTCGTATCATCAATCTCCAGCAGGATCACAACCCCATCCACATCTCATTATTAACTGGAAATAAAGCAGGTAAGGAAAATTCTATAACAATAGCACAGA
>JAUZNK010018005.1:9353-21552 GCA_035046665.1 Euphysa ruthae
GAAAAAATGGATGGAAAAAATGGATGAAAAAAATGGATGAAAAAAATGGATGAAAAAAATGGATGAAAAAAATGGATGAAAAAAATGGATGAAAAAAAAACGGATGAAAAAAATGGATGAAAAAAAATGGATGAAAAAAAATGGATGAAAAAAAATGGATGAAAAAAAATGGATGAAAAAAAATGGATGAAAAATAATGGATGAAAAAAGGCTAAAGCGAAAAAAATGAAAATTTTTAATTTTGCTATTTGAGGAAATAGATCCCCTCTCTCTCAGATCAATTTTTTTTCGTATTTTTTTTCCAGTTACATCATTACCATGCTTCCCTTTACCAAACGTTGCCTTATTTTTTTATATTTGTTTTTAAACGTAAATAAAATCTTGTAACCTATATACGACCATATTTAAATCTAAATATCGCGCAAAAGGAAACTTAAAAAAAAAAAAAAAAAAAAACGAGGCAAATTTCTGGTTAAAAAACCATGCTGATTAAGATAAAAAAAAAATCGTCACATTTACCCTAAACCCAGGGGATTTATTGCTTCTAGAATTGAAATAAAAAAATCCAAAAAAATCGTTCTGAGATATCATGGTTTTTAATTTTTATGAGGTGTTCATTTAAAATAGATGACATTAGCTTAACATATCTCTTACATAATAGCGTTAAATGGCGCAAATTTATATCTGGATTTAAACAAACTCGACTGATCGGTTTTCTTTCTTTCTATTTGTTATTTCAGTTATAGAGTAACGATTTCCTATCAATCCATTGGTTTGTTATTAAATTATGCGGGAAATTCCTGCATATTTCATTTAAAAAAAATATAAATGGAATGCCAAAAATAGAGGGAGTGATAAGATAAATACTCGTATCTTTCGAGGCAATCATCCTCAAGGTGAATTATATTTTATTCGCTTTTTATTATTACATACTACAGGGTGTACCTCTTTTAAAGATTTACGCACCGTTGATGGTAGAATTGTTGGCACTTTCAGTGAGGCATGTACTACAAAAGGTTTATTGCATGATAATACAGACTGGGAAAATGCCCCTTCTGAATCTGTTGTCACTTAGATGCCGAGAAAATTAAGGCAATTAAATTTAAGCCTGAAGTACAAAAAAATTTTCAAATGACGTTGTGTGATGCTTGAGATCACATCTCTACTTAGCAGAGTTCGTCTAACCACTTACTTGAGGTTGCTAGATTTATTTGTGATTCACTTTTCATAATTTATACATTTAGGCTTAAATATATATTGCAATATAACAGATATTATTTTTATAAAAAAATAAAAGAAATCAAATTTCACTCTAACAGTTGGTTAGTTTAAGTATTTCAACGTGTTTTTACTTTTAAAGTGGGGCCAACAAATAGCTTGTCACTGATTTGGTTCTTGTGTATTAGAGCTCCCATTAACAAATAATTATAATATATATTTAAGTCTAGCTATCTCTATGATAATATTACCTCACATTTCGAGTGCTCGCTTAGCATGTAAGAAATACGGGAATCCAGGCGCCGGTCTTCCAAATTTATAGTTAGAAGGTATATCATGTCAATAATCTTATTATGTCAGTAAGGAATATACAAAATATTGCTAATAATTAAAAAACAATAAATATTAACAAAGTATTTGTGAAAAAACGTCATAGATGTAATTAGTAATCAAAGTCAATCAGGAGGAAATATCAGGTAAATTGAAGTAGATAGAATGTAAGTAGAGTAGAAAATATAGAAATTGGAATATTGAAATGAAGAGATATAGTATAATTAAAAATTTGTTTGTTCAGCTCAGGCTTCTCCCACCCTTTGTGTAAGGCCTCCTTGATCTTTAATTGGTGAGAAGTTTGAGCAGTATCTAAAACAGAAAATGAATGTTTCGAGGCAGCATTAAAACATTTTTTCACAATTTGTGCTTTTACGCTCATTTAGTAAGTAAGTAGATATGAGTATCATAATGAGATTTACTTACTGACAATACTTGTTCAGAGCGGTCGACGTCAAACTCTTGTGGAGAAATTTGAAAGAGTAGTATTGCATATGCTTCAGAATCCTAAATAGAAGTTATATTTATATAATATTAATTTTTAAATATATGTATTACTACATTAAAATTTAGTAAATAATCACAACATAACCATGCAGTCCACTAATCATAATAAATTTAAATGTTCATATAAAATTGCGAAATTACTGCAGAATGTTTCAAGCTATCTCATTTCAAGTAATAAGGGATGCAAGGCGTTTTTTGCTTGTTTATTTATTCATTTTTGTAATGATAAAACCTTTTGCGTTTTTAAAATTGACTTTTCATCAAGGAAATAATACTAATCATATGAAAATGTTACAAATTTGACTTAGATAAACAAAAAAAGTCATTTAAAGATTCTCTAACACAAATCAAAAGCATTCGATCATAGAACATTTATATTAAATGAGTTCACAAAATTGACTGGGTTCACACCATTTTATACAGCTCACTTGGTCTGCTAATGATTAATCGCATCAACTGCGAAAATTTATTTCTAAAGGCCTTATTTCCATTCGAATAGACTTGTTAATTCTGCATTGAGTTGGTAAAATATAACCAACAGTTGAAAAAAATGTAAGAACTAAGTTTATAAAAAAAAAAGCATGAATTACAAATCGTATTAAAATATTCGTTAAACAAATAAACTTATTAAAAGACGACCCACGGTAGAGCTCGAACCGGAGGCATAGCGCATGTAAAGCGTATGACCTAACTCTGAGCCACATGCTGAATTAGCTATCTAAAATTTGCAGAAACAAACAGACAATAGACAATATATTCCTCGATATAAATATACCTAACAATTTTTATTCATTTAAAATTATTTTGGTGTATAAACGAAAGTAAAGCAAGAAATGTTATAAATCGCTAGATTTTTCAACTTTATATCGGTTTTTAAACCGAGGCATTAAGTTTTTTTAAAATTAGTTTACCTTTATATCAGAAGAAAAGTTTTTTATTTTTGTATCTGATCCCGATCTTTTTAGATGGTAATTTACCCATCGTAACAGCAACTCTTCCGGTGTGAGCCGCATTAAATCATCGATTGTCTCGCCAAGTTCTAGCAAGGCAGCAAGGTGACGATTTCCTTGTAATGTTATGTTTGCAAACAAACCAATCTAAAATAATAGGTGAAAGACATGTTATCCAATCAAAAAATTCTTCGTCAATATATATTAACTTATAGGAAAGAAAATGATAGGTGATCCAATTTTCAAACAAAATTACTTATTTTCTGACTTTTTGTTTGATAAGTGTTAATTAGTCAAAAACGCATTTTTTTTTTACCATAAAAAAAAAAATAATGACGGAAATTTATAAAGAACTCTAAGAAAAAATGCAAGTTGACAATCGCAATAATAACTAAAATAATATTAAATAAACTATTAACACATTTATTTTTGTCTTCTTCTTCCAAATTTATTTGGAGTAAAAACACAAAAACCTTAGAATAGCTTACTTAACTTTGCTTAAATTAAATTAAGAATCATAACCATTAGAGCATTATATTTTTACCAAAAGTCAACTATATATTTTACCCTAATAATCTGCCAAAGTAATCCAAGAATCAAATGTTGTTTTTCTTGTAGAATATCTTCTGCGCCGATATTAACTACTGTACAACCGATAGCGCTTGCTGAATTAATGACCAGGGCGTTATTCTCCGAGATTAAAAATGTGTTTAACCGTCCAACGTTAATGGCTCGTTCATCAATCGTTCCTTTTACACTCAAATTGATCATTTTACTACAAATGAGAAGAAAATTTTTTTATTTGCAAAATCGCTACTCAACTATTTTTATTAAAAATTTTACAAGAAATATTCCTATGATTCGAACTATAAAATAAATTTTCATAGAGCAAAACAAGTTCTCTCAATAACTTAATAACGGAAATTCAACGAAGTCGGTCGATGAATACAATATATTTCCTATGAAAACAGCTAGTCTTGAAATAATTATTAACCATTTATAGGAGCTCAACTATTGAAATTAAGCGGTATAATCCTTCTTGCTTACCATAGTATAACACCGTCTTTGAGGTTTTTAAAAAGTGCTTCGTTTGTTTTAATTGGCAAAATGTCTTTGAGATGCTCGTCATCTTTTAACTGTGAATTGATCCAATCACGAAAGGCCTGTTGCTCCGATTCTGAGAAAGTACGTTTGGTATCTATGGAAGATGCGTGTGACGAACCTCCAGATGTTTGAACACCTTGTCGGGGAGATACAAGTGTGGACCAGGAGACGCCTTTCACAGTGTATTTTGTATACAACTAAAATTAATTTTTGCCTCATTATACTAATATTCATGAAATTTTCAACTCAGTTAAAACAATTATAAAGAAAAAAAAACCTGTTGAAAATTACGAAAATTTTTTTGGTGATGTATTGAAAGTATACCTGCGCCTGTTTTCAAGCAAAGTGCAAATATATAAAGTTCATCGGTTTTTAGTAAGTTTGAAGTTCTGAGTAAAGATTAGCATAAATTAACTCAACTATGTTTATTTCTTGTATAGCACTGGAATGTAAATTTTGGAAAGAAGGCATGAAATGCTATTCTATTTGTAATTAGTTTGATAACGGAGTGAATGAATTCTTTGATTTTACAAACCATGATTTGAGATGGATTTTCAGGTGAAATAAATGATTTTTAACCAGCAATAATTTGACATATCATTAGTGTTGTTTTTTCTTTTTTAACCACAAATTGATTTTTTTGAGTTTAATTTCGAGTCTTTTTATTTGATGATTGAAAAATATTTTTGCGACATATCTTTATTAAGAGAGGTTTATTAGCGTGACTTGCTCATGCAAGCAGGAATTGATTTATTTTCAACGGCGAGCATAATTTGTTAATGAAGATCATTTAGTACTTCGAAGATGAATTTAATTAAAGTTTTAGTGACGATTTTGAATGTCCGATCACAAAATAATGAAAGACTCATTACGAAATCTAAGACAGGAAAAAAATGTAAATAGCACACCTAATACGCTAAATAAACCATTTTTATTTTTGATAAACAAGAATTCTATTTCGCCACTTGCTTCAAAAAATCATTAAATATATAGAATAGAAACCAAAATGATTTGATTTATGGAGTTCCTTAGGAAATCAACTCTAGATCTATTGCTTATTTGTTTGAAGTGTGAATAATATGCCAACCTCTGCAACAAATGTTCTGCGTACTTATCTCTACGTAGATGACCTATGTTTTATATTTCAAAATAAGCAAGTTAAGATAAACAAAGCTAAACAAAAACTTAACTGGGAAAAAATGTTTGAATGTGCTTCAAGATCTTATCTATGAAGAGCAATTGGTCTTCAAATATTTTTAAAGAGCCTTAACAACCTTTTAATGAATAAAACTTATCTTCAACTCACAAGTCACACAATATATTAAATTTTTATAAATAACACAATGAGTTCACAATTAAAAACAAAAAAAGTTTACGTTTGAATGATAAAATATAAATCAAGTCATTCATTTAATGAAAACATATTTAAGAAAAGCATGTCCAGGAAATTCATACTTCTAGCATTATTGCATATTAACTTTTACCTCTAAAAACTCTTGAAAGTTAATCACTCCATCTCCATCTTTGTCTACCTCTTCAATCATTTCACGCAGCTTGTAACCTGGTATATTATCTCCCAATCTTTCCAGCACAGGTCCAAACTCACTTGAAGAGATAGTTCCATTACCATCCACATCAAGAGTAAACTAAAATGGTAAATTTTCTATGAATATCAAACAGAAAGCTCGCCGTTTGAGGGAGTTAATTATAGATGCAAGTGTGTTAATTAAAATATTTAGGTTTAAATAAGACTGAATATGTTTTTTTTAAGATCATATTGAAGTTTTTATTAGAAAATTACCTGATTTTAAATTTTGAAATATTACCCCTAAAAGTTTTACTCAAAAAACGTGTCTAATTTAGTCCCTGCTTGAGAGAAACGAGGTAATGTTTTTTCAAAAGAAGAAATCAATAGATAAGCTTCTATAATCCATGACAAAATTTTATAGTGCTACTAATTATTGAGAGGTATAATTTATCATTACTCCCAAGGTAAGGACCTTTCAACACTGTTTATGTCCTCCTATATTTTCACGTGTACTTAGCATTTCGAATAAAGGACGAAGGCAAATATACGTTTTAACTTAAGGTCAAACTTAAAGCAAACTTTTAAGACGTTTAAGTCACAAAAATATTTTATGAATTTTTCCAGAGAAATAAAAAAGTTACTATTTTGATATTTTTTTGCGTTATTGAATTTTATTGTTAGTTACCATAGCTTTCTCTATATCTCTCACAACATCATTTGGCAAAGTTTGTCCATTTTGTAGAGTGTAATGCTCGCTACCGAATAAGCTTCCATTTTTGTCCATTTTCTAAAAATTTTTAAATTAAAATTATAGAATATTAATGATGTTGTGTAACTTATTTTAATTTGTGATTTTTTTGCCTTTATTGATATTTTTACCTACTTCCATTTCGGAGACGATGGTATATTCTCAACAGCTCATTTCATACAAACATAGTATGACTGTTTGAAGCTTTGGTAATATTATTCTTAGATTTCAGAAGCTCAAACCTGGCTAATGGTATTTTTTAGCGGAGAGTTACAGTCAGCATATTTACTACTATTAGGTTTTCTAGTTAAGTTAAATTTCAAAGCGATATTTACACTTAAAGATGCCAGCTTTTGTTACAAATTTTAATGGCAACTAAGTAGACTTTCTTCGAGTATTTCAAAAACATCTTGTTTCGGGAAAGTTCTTTAGCAAGATACCACAGAAGATTTATTTGTTAAAACTGATATGAAAAAACTAATAAAATGAATAAATTATATAAAAACTATATAAAACATATAAAAACTATATCATAAACTATATCCTATAAATATAATAAATATAATATATCATCCTATTAAAAATGATTAGGAAAAGCCAAATAATAAGTAAGAATAAAATTAAAAGCTGAAAACTACCTTTAAAATGTGTTTTTCACTGCTATGTGTGAGATATAAGAAATAATAAAAATTTTTTCAAATTCAGTTCTATTCAGTATTGAAGATGGAAATATTTCGGCATTTGTTGGATTTGAAGAGTCATACATACAAATTAAATTATTGATTAATCCATTCACTGCAGAATCTTTCGGGATATTTATGCTTTTTAAATATAACTATATTTGTCATTAGAATGCCAGGCAGTGTTTATTTACAAGAGATTTTTAAACAATATTTATTCATAACATCAAAAATTTTACGATAATAGTTTTTCACGCAATCTTTTTGTCATATAGTGCGGCATTATTCATCATAACAATTACATCTCTAGTTTATATATTCATATATTCGCACATTTGTTTGATAGCAAAGAATTGTGATAGAAAAGAATTAATTTCTAAAATATATTAATTCATTCAGAATGTTTCCTTTCTCAGCTTCAACACGTAAATACTGTCAAACGGTTCTTACTAGATATTCTTAATGCTTGTTTAAAGTGTTAACCAGGTGTGTATCGAAAACAAGGTTTTCCAAATGTAAAAGTGGCCATAAATCTTTATCTTGATTAGATGCTGAGTTCATACAATTCTACTCGAAAGATCGGTAGTAAAATAAACATAGCAAATGAATTACTCAGAAAGAAAACGAAATGATTTCGTATCTAAGGAGTCCCACTATGGTTGGGGCCGACGGGCGGAAATTTTTCAATTTTTCACCCTCTAAAATGGTTAAAACAACAATTTAATATCAAAAAAATGCAAATGCCTGGTAAAGATAAAATTTTTTAAAATTAAAGTTTCAATTTTCAATACTGCTTTTTCAATGATATTAAGAAACGAAGACGACGGTAAAGAAACATTTTTTTTACAATTAGAAGAAATATACAAAATAATTAATCTAAATCATTTTTATCATCATAATGTCCAAAAATTTTTATCCTTGTTTGAAATTTGTCGATAAACAGATTCCCAATAATTTTTAAATCAAGTTTGTCAACAGTATCTTTTATATTTAAGAATATCTTTAATAACGAACACAATTTACTCAGATATTCTCTTCGGTAAGGGGTGAAAACCAATAAATTATTTTAATAATTTATAGAGTATTGTAAATGAGAGAATGGTAAAAAGCTACAGAACAAAACGTCTAGTTAATTAGTTAATAAATACTTTATTCTAGGTAGGCAATTAGTTTCCAAACTTTTCCTCTAGAAACCATATAACTTAAAAAATTTACTATAAATATAAAGTATTGATTATCACTTTAAGGGAAGCAATTACAAGATCATTGCATAAGCACAAAAGCGAGCGTAGAGAGCTTTGCAGCTTGAGCTCAAAGTTTTTTTTTTAACTCCGCAGAAAAATCTGGTCGATGCAAAATTTGAGGCGAAATTCGTGCCTAAATTCGTGCTTATTTGATCATATTTTATCTCACCTTCCTATTTCTTTATCAACAATATTTGAACAGTAGAGAATCGAGACAATAAGATTACCAAAGTTACCAAATCAAAACTAAATCAAAATTAATTTTAATACTGTTCACAAAGAATTTTATTTAAACATTTAACAAAAAAACTACAAGCATTCCATTCAAATGATCTTAAACATGTATTGTTATAAAATTTGATTCTGTGTCTTTAAACAAAAGCGGGTGTTTTATGAACATAAAGGCAAATTTAAATTCATTTTAAATTATAATATAGTTTTAATTAAAAACAATATTATAGTGTAATTTAATACCATATGTATACGATCTACCATAAATTTTTTTTTTGTATAAACTTTTCTTCCAATAGATCAAAACCAAATCAAGATTAATTTCAATACTGTCGACAGAGGATTTATTTCTATTTAGCTACAGCTTTTTTGTGTATTAATCACTGGTAACATAAGAAAATTTGTTGTTTTTGAATTTTGTTGCAGTTCCCTTCTATTATCAATTACCATACACCATTTTTAACTTTGGCTTGCCAACAAGCTTGCCATGCTTTCGCAAACGTTTATATATTGATCCCTTTAGAAAAATTTTTTCTGACTTACAAAAATAAAAGTAGATGGGTAAATTATCTAAAAGCAAATTTCAAGCCCGACTGTTAGCTTGAATTTAAGATATCTAACCAGGTGAACTTAATTAAAGGAAAAGTTAAAAAAAAAAAAAAAACATAAAATGATTAATGAATATTTAACTATTTCAAAAATGGTACCTTGGTCTTAAGATGTGCTAAGAAGCAAAAAGGGACAAAGATATGTAGATATAAAACTGGGAAAGAAATTTTCAAGGAATTTCAGAAAAGAAAATTGGAGCAAAAACCAACAAAAGTAAAGAAAAATAAAAAGTTTGCTTGATGTACAAAAGTTGGATGATGAGCAAAAAAATTGAATTATCATCAAAATCGAGAATGCGCAAGCCTTGTATCGTGAAACAACAATGCCTCCTCGTTTCTGCGGGGAAATCTGCCCGAAGAAATGAACATCCTTCATCTTTTTAGTTATCTTATCGATTTTAAATATATATATATACATATATATATATTATATATATTATCATTTCCTGGTCTAACATATCTGTTAAAAATGTATCAAAAATGAACTCAAGTCTTCAAAGTTATTCGTGATGATTTGTAATGTTCTCATTAAAAAATAAGTGAGGACCTTCTCTGAAAATATTTTAATAATTAAATAATGTAGTTAGAATTGCAGGAACATTATTACATTTAATTAGGTTAAAAATTTAATAGCATTTTATTTTTGAAAATAAAATCAATAATAAATGTCTGTCATTTTTCAAGACTTCTAGAAATTTTAATTCAATACAGTAGGGTTTCAATGTTGATAACTTCAATATTTGAATTGAAGTCTTGAATGTGTGGAAGCATATGACAGAACTTGTACAAAGTGGACGTTCATTGTTTTTACCGATCTTGAATATGCAAATGGTAATTCGGGTATTCCTATTAAAGATTGTTTGGCAATGAATATTATTGGCTAAAAGAATGATGTCTTATCTACTTCCCAATTGTTGTGAGTAAAGTAATGTTGAGTGCATTACTTTGAACAGTTTCATGGATTTAAACCGTTCCATGGATTTATACCGTTCCATGGATTTAAACCGTTCCATGGATTCAAACCGTTCCATGGATTTAAACAGTTCCATGGATATAAAAAAATAATTTTTTTTTATCTCCCAACATTTTTTTTTGAGGTTTCATGATTATGAATATATGACTGTTTTATTTGAGGTTAATAAAATGCTTTAAGATATTTACGATTTTCATCGGTTAACAATTAGGTAAAATAAATATCTACATAACTAATTGAATTGGTAGTTATTTTAAAAGTCGAATTCATTAAATATTATTGGCTCCTAAAGGTTAGTTTTCTATAGCTTATTACCTTATCCCCAGCCTAAATTTGCAGGTTTTACACAGTTTTCTCATTTGAGATAATAAATATGGGGTCTTTCGTGGCATATCTTTTGTTTATGTAATTGGTTCCGAAGTCCTTACATATAGGAATAGACGCGATAGAATTTAAACTATATTAAGAACAATCATATGAAAATACGTTAACAGGGTTAATTTAAGATTAGTTATCAATCGATTTCAATAATGTTTTAATAATTTTGGTATAAAATGAAAAATGAAGGAGAAAATAGAAAGTATACCATTAAAATTTTTCATGATTTTTAAAAATTGTTTGGTTTCACAAACCGCAAAATATCAAGTTATTACTATCTGTGAGATTAAAAGAAATTTATTCCATTATAGTCTTATTTCACTTATCACACTTTTCTTTGATATCAAGAATCATATTTAAACAGCGAGAGAATGACTTCTGCTTTAATCCTTGTTTCACCTTCACCTTTGAGTGTTGTCTTTACTATAGAAGCTGTTGCCCTTAGTGCATACCGTTTTCTTTTAGACCGTGTACCTGCTACTGCTCTCGTTTTTTTAGATCTCATTTTTAGTCAACGACTTATATTTTGCTTGCTCTAAACAGCAGTTTATCGTTGACTTGACAGAGGAAGTTGCAAAGCAGCGCGGCAAACACTTATTTTTGGTAGTAAGGTATTTATATTCTTGGATCGGGTTAAGGTATTTTGTATTCTTGGATCGGGGTAAAAACTCAATGATGAAAATAATGTTTGCAATGTGCAATTGCTGGAAAAAACCATGGGCTGGATTATGGTTTCACATTATAAATTTCAAGAGGGAATATAGGCATCGATGCCAACATGAAGCCAAGAAGCAAATCCCTTAGCACATTTCTCTGTATCAAGATTCAAGATGTATTCGAATAGAATATCATGGAGTAGGTCACGAAAAATGTCCCGGTCTATATAAAGAAAGGGGAAAAAATTCTTATAGATAGGGGTCTCATGTTAAAAAGCTATGATGTTAAAGTTGATGTCAACTTCAACCAATGCATGGTCAGAGTTTCCTAAAGGACTAGAAACAGATGTCTTGCAGATATCAGGAATCGAAGAAAGGATTAGATCAAGTAGAGAAAGTTCCTGATTATCACCATAAAAAGGCAAGTTGGAGAATCGAATAGCTAGTTAATGACTGAGTTACGGCAACGTAAATAGTTATCGATACCAGAAAGCTTAAAGAATGGTAGCCAGTCAGTGTGGTGTTCGCTGAGGTCCCTAAATGCAAAGATATTAGCAGGTGCGTGTATTATGACAGCTTTATCAATAATTTCAGGAATAGAGCTGATTACATTGCAGGTCTGTGTAGAAGGAGAGTGATATTAAAAGATAAGATGAATTTTCGACGGTAGAGGTGATATACGTAAACAAATATAGGATTCTTCTGGATTCAAGGCTTTTCGTGAGCTAGAGTCAGAATTTCACGGAAAATGATGCCAAGGCTGAACATCTGAAAATACCAGTCATTGCAAGTGTAATTTGGCACTACAAATGCAACACTATTTAACAATTTTTGATGGTGCAGCCTATCTGATTTTGCTAGCAAAGAGTTCCGGCTGCTTTCTATTAGTCGGCAATGTAGCAACCAGAAAAAAAACTATCTCGGTACCATCAATAGAGACAACTAACAACGGTTTAACCGATATAAACCATAAGTAAGTAAGTAAGTAAGTAAGTAAGTAAGTAAGTAAGTAAGTAAGTAAGTAAGTAAGTAAGTAAGTAAGTA